>NDGN011201404.1:0-15118 GCA_002564285.1 Tympanoctomys barrerae | reverse complement strand
GCATTGCATACATTCTTCCTAGTGGTTAATTGCTGTACAAGATGCAGACATGATATAAAAATATGGAACGCTTCACGAATTTGCGTGTCATCCGTGTGCAGGGGCCAGGCTAATCTCTGTATCTTCCAACTTTAGTATATGTGCTGCCGAAGCGAGCACTCTCCCTGTGCTTTGTGCATCTTTCTCTCGGGCCCCGTCTGATGTGGCTTGGATAGAATTTGGTGTGATTGAAAAATTCACTGAATGTTTACAAGTAAAAGAAAATATATTAAAATAGAAGAACACATCGCCGCCGACCTCTCCCAAGGCCCCCCGGTTAGCATGCCCTCCTCACCTGGCCGCCACTTTCCGAAGCCGCCCTGGAGCCCTCTTTCCCCTCCAGCTGTGCTAGCATCCCGCCTGGACGTCCAGAAGCCATTCACAGCAGTGACTTTTCATGGTCATTTTGACTTTTGGGAAGAGTCAGAAGTTACACAGTGCCAGACCTGGTGACTAAGGTGAAGTAGGACCCAGCGTCACATTTTCATGAGCTGCCTTTCTGCTGGGTGCCACTCAGCAGTGGCATTCACTGGGGTGTGTGTGTGTGTGTGTGTGTGTGTGTGTTTAGTACGAGGTCTCACTATGTAGGTCAGACTCGGAGTGATTCTCCTGTTTTCAGCCTCCCAAGTGCTGGGATTACAGGCACACACCACCACCCTGGACTCAGTGGCCATCTCAGTGTGCCCTGGAGGCGGGACCAGCACCGCACACTGGGGATTGAACCCCGGACGCTGCGTTGTGCCTATTCACTGTGTTTTGATCACGCCTGACAGACACCAATGAAAGAGGACTCCAGAGCTGCTGCAGAAAGCGGTGAGAAGGATGGGATCAGTGTATTTGAAGCAGGGGCTTGGGGGACATTATCTTGGATGGGGCTCAATGGCAATGTCTTACTGTAATATGTCTCTAAACATTTAATTGTTCCCCATGTATTGTGATCACACTGCCTCCTCAGTACCCTCATCATCCATCAGTAATCGCAACTACAGCTTTGCTGCTTTCTGGGTGCCAGCGAGCTCTTTCACCTTTCGTCCTCACGCCCAGCCACGAGTCTTGTACCCCTACGGATGGGAAGCTGAGGCTCAGGGGTGTAACTTGCTGTGCATCCAGGCCCTCCTCCCTCTCTGCTGTCAGCTCCTGGCCCTCATCCCCAGACCTTGGTACGTGTGTTCAGGCCCTGCACACCTGGCCGTTGCTTGGAACCCAGGAGCCCTCATCCTCAGGGCACCCCTGGAGGGGGGATCTCTGGGAGCCGTGTGGTAAGCAAGCGGGCAGGCTGGCTGGTCTCCTTGGGTCCCCAGGCCCGCTGCTGGCCCAGGCCACCTGGCCGCCTTTGAAGGGCCATGAAGTTCTGATTGAGGGACGGCACCCACAGGGCTGTGCTCAGGCTGGAACTGGTGTGCTCTCCACTCTGATCTCAGCCCCTCCTGGCTTGGCACATGTGGCATCCTGACCAGACCCTGATGCCTACAGGCAAATCCATGCTGCCCTCCTCCGAGGCCATCTGCTTCTGCCAGCCAGGCCGGCAGGCACTCAGTGGGGTCCTGGGCAGAGATCAGCTGGCGCCCTGCCCTGACCTCCCCCAACCCTGCCCCCTGTGGAGTACCCCGAGGGGGCAGCCATATCCACCCTGTAGCAGCCTCGCGGCTGGCAGAGATGGGCACAGCCACAGTTCAGGGGCAGGATGCAGGTATTGCTGAGGCTGTCGGTGCCCCAGGTCTCTTCTGGGTCTGGGTTTCTGTTTGATGACTGTTTCTGTTTCTGTTTGGGACTGTCTTCTGTTTTTCTAAGTAGTGGGAGTTGAACTCAGGACCTTGTACTTACCAGGCACTCTGTGCTGCAGAGACCATCGTGTGTGTGTGTGTGTGTGTGTGTGTGTGTGTGTGTGTTTGAGACAGGGTTTCACTTTGTAGCTCAAGCTGGTCTCCAACTCAACAACTATCTCCCTGCCTCAGCTTCCCGAGTGCTAGGATTACAAGTGTGCGCCACCACACTCGGCTCCAGGGACTGTCTTAAAACACAGTGCTGGGTGTAGTGGAATATTACTTTGCCATAAAAAGGGGAGGGGCGTGTTTGGGAAAGCACTGTGCCAGGTGAAGGAAGGTGGACAGCTACAGAGGCCGCGCACAGTGACCCCATATGTGTGACATGTCCAGAGTCCAGAGGAGGACAGCCCTAGGGCACAAATGGCAGTGACTCACTATCTAGCCCAGGCTGGCCTTGAACTCAAGCGGCGATCCTGCTGCCTTAGCCTCCAGGTGCTGAGATCGCAGGTGGATGCCACTCGCCTGTGTACAGTGTGTTCTCTCTGGGAGCAGACCCTTGGCTGACTCTATGGCCGACACTGGTGAGCCCAGACAAACCCCAGCTCCTTCCTCTTGCCACAGCTGGCTGCAGCTGCCTGGAGTCTTCCAGGTGCCCATGTGGCCCAGGCTCAGCTAGACCTGGGTGGACTTTACACCCCACTTTTGGGGCCTTCTTTCTGGGGCTCCCTTCTTCCATTTTCTCATACTCTGTCATCTGCTGAGAGTTCCTGTTTTCTGCATTATTGAGCTTCAAGGCCAAGAGTGGCGCTCAGCGCGGGGCACAGCCGAGGCTCGTCCTCAGGACAGCCTCATGAAGCCGGGGCCCTCTCTCAGCACGCAGCGGTTCTTGCAACTTCACCTGCGTTTGGCTGCCCTCCAGCATGTCTTGCTGTTGTTCTGTCCCTACACTGTGTGTTGGGTGCAACTACTGCGAAGACTGAGCCCCAGGAAGCTGGGGTGACTCTGATCAGACACTGTGCTGGCCTCCATGGTCAGGGCTGCAGGCTCCACCCGTGAGCACATGCTCGATACCCTGCGAGGGGCACATAGTGACCCCAAGGCCATAGTGGTAGGAAGACCACCACCCTGGCGGTGGAGTGAGGTGTGGTCAGGAGGGCTTCCTGAGGAGGTGACCCTGGACATGGCCCCAACTCTAGGGGAGCAGGTGGCCTGTACCTGCCCAGAGGAGCCACCAAGTGGCTGATTTAGGTGTCCCAGAGATGGGACCGCTGACTGTCAGTGCAGGCAGCTTTTCCTAAGGCAAAGCCTGAGGATATTCACTAAACATAGGCAAATATATTTGGAATCCCTGCACTGTTGGAGGCTGAGGCAGGAGAATTACAAATTCACACCTAACCTGGGCAATTTAGTGAGACCTTGTCTCAAATAATAAAGTAGGTTGGGGATCAGCTCAATGCAAAGGGCCTGGGCTCTGCCCCCAGTACTACAACTAGCAGATCTCAGGAGCGGATGCTTGGTACCCACAGGCCTCGGCCGAACCTGAGGCTGCACTCTCTTGGCCTTGGTGGGAGGGACCACAGCAGCTCCGTGGTTCGTGCTGCTGCAGGGATCGGAGGGGCCGGGGCCGTGCCCGCGCCAGATGCAGCAGGGCCTGCGATCCTTCTGCACACTTCCCAGCAGTGGCTGCAAGCTCTGCGGCTGGAAGCAGAAATGACACACACTCTGGCGCTGCCTTCAAGAGGAGTTCCCTCTCCCACGGTCATGGGGGGATTGTAGTGATGTCCTCCTCGGGAGCTGGGCTGAGGTGCAGAGGACAGTGGATATGAAATTGACACAGAAATTGTAAATTGCTTGCAGACATCAGTGCCTGTTACTGTGGTAACCGCCCAGCTACGGCAGCCCTCGTTGCCCCAGTAGCAGTGGTTTTGTTGCTGTTTTAATTTAATAGTGTTGTTATTTTCCCCATCATAAAAATAACATGCATTATGCGTGGGCCTGAATACACCAGACATGCACATTAAGTTACGCAATTTTGCATATCAATTATGCCCCCAATAAAGCTATTAAAATAATACACATTCATTACAGAAAATGTGGAAAACACAGAACAGTAGAAAGAAGAGAAAAAATGATTCTGTTTCGACAGCACCAGAGCAATCCCTGATAGCCTCTTGGAAAATTCTCCCCCACTTTTCCGCTGTGAGCTTGCCTCTTCCTCCGGGCTGTGATCACTGGTCTATATAATTAAACTCGTTTTATACTCAATTTTACATCCTGTTCTTTCCCCTCAGGGGGTTTTAATATGCAATGGCGGAAAGCAGAGCCACCCTGGGGCCCAGAGCGGCTGGGTTGAGGCTTGGCTTCAGCCTCTGGGTGTCTCTGGATAGTCAGCATCAGGTGGCGGGGACATCGTGACTCTGCACCCCGTGGCCCTGTGGTTTCCCCCAGGCGCTGCTTCCTTGGTTTTGTCTAAGTACAAAGTCACGTGTTTCCTCCTGACCAGCGGCCAGGGGCAGCGCACTCATCCAGCTTCCAGTCCTTTTCTGATGTCATCACAGCTGGCATCTGCCGGGGCGCAGAAGGCCAGGCAGGCCAGGGGCTGCCTTCCAGAGCAGTCTGCCTGTGCCCACCGCACACAGGACCACGGAAGCCTTGCGGGGCAGCTGTGGTCTTAGGAGTCCAAGAGCTGTCCTGGTTGGGGGAGAGAGGTCGGTCGCAGACAGGGCATGTGTCCTGGGAAGAGACCAGGCTGAGGGGCATCAGGCGGCTCTGAGCAGGCTCTGGGGTGCGGATGGCAGATTCAGCAAGGGGCACACATCGGGCCTTTGGGGAACAAGTGACAAGGGACCGTGGAGACTGGAGCCTGTGGACAGAAGTGGAAGGAGGGAGAGGGAGAAAGGGGAGGCTGGGCTGGCCAGAATCGTCTCCATGGACTGAGCTGAAACCGGAGAGCGTGGCTGGGCCTGGGCGTGACCAGTGTCCCTGCCACCCCGGCTCACACTGGCTTCCTGGGCAACCCGACCCCAAAGAGATGGAGGCGCAGGCGGGGGCTCAGAGCGAGCCCCAGCCCTGTGCTCTCTCGGCTTCTGCCTCATTCGGGTCCCGCAGGCCTCACTCAGAGCCATGGGCAGGGAGGGAAGAGCGCAACTGCGCAGCTTGGGTTACTGCTGAGCTCCGCTCAGGGTGCTGTGAGGCCGCTCCGATACTGTGAAATGGGGACCCCGAGAGGGCCTTGAGCAGGGGCGACACAGGCGGTCTCAGGCATGCGCGGCTCCGCTCCCCACTTCACCGCAGCCCCGGGGTCAGTCGGGAGGCAGCACAGGTATCGTGCTGTGCTGTGGAGGCGGAGCCAGCGGGATTGGCAGTGGTAGAGGAAGAGAAGGGGGCATCTGGGGAGCCCGCCAGTCCTAGAGCAGGGACCAGGAAGTCGCCAGGAGGAAGTAGGGACCCCGGAAGGCTGTGAGCAGACCTCGCGGGTCTCTTCCCTTGTTGCTGGGACAAAACACCTGATACCACAATTTAAGGAAGAGAGGTTGATTTTGACTCAAGTTCCAGCCCATAGTCTGCTGCTCCGAGAGAGGACTGCAAGGCACAGGGGCCTGGCGGAGGGGCGCTGCTCCGGCCTTGGGGGATCAGAGGCAACATTTGGAGGGAGGAGCCAGGAGCGAGAGGACCGCTTGCAGGCCACGCCCCTGGGGCCGCCCCTTCCCACCAGGCCCGCCTCCTAGCTGCAGTCGGTTAGGAGTCCCATGATCCAATCACCTGCCAAAAAAGCCCTGTCTATGCGTGCAAGAGGCTTTCCTGGGACCTCTAAGTAGGCACCATGACACATTAGGTCAGGAGGGTGAGACGATGTGCAGGTGGCTTTAGATGCCACCCATCCCCCTGGTGGCTGTTAGAGTGGAGTGCGGGGCGGGCCTGGGATCCTGCGTCCTGGGCTGATGACAGCTTCCGGGAAGGCAGACCCATCCATGTTGCTGCAGCCCGGGCGGGAGGTTTTGGTGTTTACAGCGTCCACACAGGAGAATGAGGCATGGCAGAAGTCCCAAACATGGGACACCCCACCAGTTGCTGCAGGGCATAGCTCTGAGTATTCCAGAACTTTCCATTTTTCTAAGCACACTGGATGTGTGGGTTTTTACAGGAACACTGGCACTTTTCAAATACTAGGATGGCAAACTAAGGAGAAAAGTCATCTGGGGCCCGTATAAAGCTTGCTGCTGGGACAGCCTGTGCTCTGAGGCTGCATGTGGATCGCAGAACCATCTGCCCCTCGAAGCAGTGGCTTCCCTTCTGCCAGACTGGGCTTCTGTCCCTTATGCCAGACTGGCCCTGGAATGTGTGACTCTTGGAGCCTGAGAACGTTGGTGCTGGAAGGGGGGTCCCTTAGCTCACTGATGTCAAGACTGGGTCCTGGAGGAAGGGCTGCTGCTTTTCTCCAACACCTGGCCACACAGAGGCCCAAGGCTTCAGGTGCCGGGGCGACTGCAGAAGGAAGGTGTCTGGGCGCCTTCGGGAGGCCTGGGCAGGAGGAAGGGAGGAACGGGTGCCAGGGCACAGACTGGAGGGGTCCCAGGGGTCCAAGCCCACTGGAGCTGGACAGTGCCACCTGATACAGTGGCTGGGAAGGGCTAGCCTAGCCCAGTGCTTGGAACGCAGGGGCCTGGTGGGGTTTAGGTCAGGAGGGTGAGACCGTGTGCAGGTGGCTTTAGATGCCACCCTCATCACCACTTTCCAACCAGCTCATAGGTGTCTCTACTGTGTCCCCATGCTCCACCCCTACCCCTGTACCCTCCAGGGCTTCCCAGGGGCCTGCCCTCCCCAAGTGGTCCACGTGCTGGTTACTGTCTTGCCCTCTGCCAAGCTGCCCTCAGATACTTCCTGCCTGCCTCAGGCCTGGATGCTGACCACCTTCTGTCCTATGCTCTGACCCCTGAAGGGTGAACAGGAAACCTGGGGAGCCCTTCCCGACCCTCTGCCCAGGGGGTGTGGGCCCTGGGACAGGTGTCACTCTGATGGTGGCTGTCCCACGAGCACCCCTCCTTTCCACAGCCGATATCATCTCTACTGTTGAGTTCAACCACACCGGGGAGCTGCTGGCCACAGGTGACAAGGGCGGCCGGGTCGTCATCTTCCAGCGGGAACCTGAGGTATGTGGAGGGGCCGGGATGGTCAGATGGGAGGGGCAGGTCTGGGGCTGGGTCCAGTGGGAAGATTAGGGTCAGCTGGCAGGCTGGGGGTGAGGACTGGACAGTAGAGGGGCCACTGGCCCCTAAGTGCCACCATCAGTGTTGCTTCCCAGATTCTGCCTACCCCACGGGATCCTGGGGAAGGGGTGGAAGGATGGGGCCAGCCCTGGAGTACCGGGGTCCAGTGGGCTTTCGGAGGCCCTCTGAGCCCCGCCACCTGCAGGGGTTGGCTGCTTGCTCGCTGCGTGTCACACTGCTGTCCCTGATCCCTGGAATCCAGACAGACCCTGCGCCTGCCCTTGCCAAATCCCCAGTGGGGCCTCCCCCTGCCTGGGTGGCCTGGCATTGTGCCCACTAGGGAAAGGAAGGTGGAGTCAGCATGCCCACTCCTGTCAGCCCCCTGCAGCCCACAGGCTGGGCTTGGTGGCTTTTGCTCTGGCTGCAGCCCTCCCAGCCCATCGTCACTTCCTCCCCCCACCTCACAGAATGAACCTAAGATAGCTGTCCTGAGGGTCATTTCAAAACCCTGAAAGCCCCTCATAAAGGACCCCCTCCCCATTTACTGAGCACTTAATATGTTTGGATGCCTTCTTGGCAGCTCCTAATTGCTTCCCCCTCACCGCAGGTGACGAGGTGACATCCATACCCTTTACAGATGGGGGAGGTCCTGAGTCACCCAGCTGGTGTTAGTGGAGCAGGCCTGGGACCTAGGCTGTGGGCACTGAGACCATGGCCCACGCTGAGACCAGGAGGGGAGGGTGAGCAGACAGGAGAAGGGGGAGCCGAGTCCCTCTGTGCTCACCCGTGTGCCCCTGGGATACTGGGAGTGCAGCCAGGGCTTGTGCTGGTCACCGGGACAGGTGAGGGACACCTATACATCAGCACTCTAGGTGGCACCATGCTAGGGCCAGGGCTCCAGGCAGTGCTGCGGCTGGCACCGTGGGTTTCACAGGATGGACCAGAGTGCACCGGGCCACAGAGCCAGGCCTGCCTTCTGCTGGGCTTCAGAGAGCAGTGAAATTGGCAGAGCCCAGGCGCTCCATTTGGAAGTTTTCTCCCCATTCTGCTCCCTCTGCTCTTGGTCATCACTGTGATTGTCTTCGAGGAAGTGAGGTGGAGGCAAAAATATTGAAAAGCTTTAGAGCTTTTCAAAAACCAAGCCAGGAGTAGGAACCTGAAAACAGAGGCTTTTAAATAATGAACAAAAAAATGTGTACTCTGAAAAACGAAGAGGAAGGCAGGAAGCTGTTGCTGCCTTCCCTTGTCGCTGTGGTCTCACGGGTTGTGAACTTGAACTGTGGGAGGACCCACCCATTGCTGTTTGGGGGCTCCACGGTGGGGTCACTCCAAGGAGCTCTGCTGTCCCAGTAGGATGCCAAGGGACCCTGACTGCCCTGGATGTGACCCTGTGGGACAGCCACCCCAGGGCAGTCTCTGCTCCAAAGTACAGGCCTTCAAGTTTGGCCCAGGATGGACACACAGACACCAGGCACAGGCCAAGGCCTCACCCTTAGCATCCGACCCCAGCAGAGGGGACGGTGACCGCTTGGTGACCACATGGCCTTGGAAGGTACCTGGCTTCTGAGCCTCTGCCTCTGCCTTCAGGATGAGGTGGTCCCATGCCCTGTACCCCAGGGAAGAGCGTAAGCACAGAAGTGAGGTATGGGGCCCTTGGCTCAGGACCCAGCACTTAGTGGGTGCTTAGTACACCCGAGCTCGCTGGATGCTGCTCTTGCCGCCATGGCTGGGTAGCACGTTGGTGAAGCGTGGGGCTTCCTTTGGATGCCAAGCTGGCCCCACCGTGCCGCTTGGAAGCTGGTACCAAGGCGGCGTCAGGCCGTCCTGCCACTCAGCCTACCCGTGGGTTTCCTTGCAGAGCAAAAATGCACCTCATAGCCAGGGTGAGTACGATGTCTACAGCACCTTCCAGAGCCACGAGCCCGAGTTCGACTATCTCAAGAGCCTGGAGATAGAGGAGAAGATCAACAAGATCAAATGGCTTCCACAGCAGAATGCGGCCCACTCGCTGCTGTCCACCAACGGTGAGCTGGGGCCAGCAGAAGCCACGCGCGACGCTCAGGCTGCGGGGGCACTTCTGGGCCTTCAGATCCTGAAGTGGGAGGTCCAGAGCTGCACCGAGAGAGCAGGCAGAGCTCGGGTCATTCACACTGTAAGCCATGCCGCCTGGCATCTTTGTGCACGCTGGCCTTCGGGGTGCAAGGGAACCAGGTCAGGAAGCCCAGGAATCGCAGGCCATGGACTGAACTCACCAGTTCCTTCTCCTGTGTGTGCTGGTGTTTATTCTGGGTCCTCTGCTAGGTGGGGCTCTCCAGAGAAACTGGAACTGTGGGGGAGTGAGCTAACAGTTGGGGGAGAGAGAGAGAGACAGACAGACAGAGGTGGACTCAGGGGCTGGCGCAGGTGACTGGGAGGATGACCAGCCTGGTATCTGCAGAGCAGGCTGAGACGGAGAGTGTAGGCTAAAGGTCCCCCATATCAGACTTGGTGCTAGCTGGCCTTCGACTGATTGGATGAGGCCCACCACGTGGTGGAAAGTCACTGGCTTTGCTGACTTCAACGTCATCTAAAAATCTTTTGGGCTGGGGAAATAGCTCAGCGACCTAAGTACCTGCCTGCCAAGCGTAAGGTCCTGAGTTGGATCCCTGGTACAAAAAAGAAAAAGACCTAAAATGTTTCACAGCAGGACCTAAGACCCATTTAACAAAGTATCTGGGTACCGTGGTGTAGCCGAGGTGACTCCTAGAATTAACCATCACAGCTACTAACCCTCCTCTGTGAGTCCCGAGAAATGAGGCCCCCCCGGAGCCCGCTGCTGCCGGGTGGTGAGGTGCTGCTCCTTCAGGAAGAGTCGCTTTGTCAGCTAAGGACTTTAAAGAGTAGGCTGGTTAGCCTGCGATCTAGCACTCTGGGAACTGGGGCAGCAGGATCAAAGTTCAAGCCCCGACTGGCAGTTTAGGGACTTAGTGGGGCCCCATCTCAAAATTATAAAGGAATGAACAAACGAGTGAACAGAGATGTAGCTCAGTCCTGTATCTGGAGCCGATCGGAGCCTCGCAGCACTGCCTTTGTGGTCAGTGATGAGGAAGGAACGGCGTGAGGACGCACTCGCATGTGTACACCTGCGAAGTGTGTGAGATGCCAGCGGGCACACTGTCCCAGAACAGGGTAACGCCAAGTGGCCTCTGGATTTCCGTGTCCCCGTGCAACCAGCTTCGGTGGGTGCTGCGTCCTCTGACCTGGTGGTGGGTCACGTGTCCGGTTTCTCTGTTCCATCCTTAAAGATAAAACCATCAAGTTATGGAAGATCACCGAGAGGGATAAAAGGCCCGAGGGCTACAACCTCAAGGACGAGGAGGGAAAGCTGAAGGACCTGTCCACGGTGACGTCACTGCAGGTGAGCACAGTGCGGGTCCCAGCAGAGGGAGGGGCACTATGCTTCCTTCATGAAACCGAGAGCCCTTTAGGACTAGCAGGGCCTTTGGGTTGCAGCCAGGGGCAGATTTCCATCCTGGCTGGGCTGTGTCCTTGTCCGGTCCCTGGGGCTTCTTCCTCTGCTGTGTGCCTCAGTTTCTCACCAGCAAAATGCCCCATTTTCATTGCCTTCCTGAAGAGATGGCGCAGGTTCATGAATGTCCAGCCCCGGGCGTGCCACCAGGAGAGGGGGGCAATCAGTGCTGCCACTGTGAAGGAGAAATAAATGTTCACCACGCTGGCAAATGACCGGCAAATTGTACAAATAGATTTTGAGGTTGCGGGGAAGCCATTTCACTTCCAGTCTGGGCAGTGCTGGTAGAAATTCCCGCTCCCTGCACCCCCAGCCTAGCGAGGTTTACACGGCTTTGTCTAGTGGGAGGGACGCAATTATCACGTCTTGATTGGCTTGGAGTTTGAGGCAGAGCGGGAGGCCCAAGGGAATCACAGCTGCTTCCCTCCCAGCGTGGGAGTTTTTATGTCACCTATGTCCCCAGACGCTAACTGTGAACTCAGGCTGTGAAGGAGGGGAGCTTGGGTGTTTATTTGTTAGGGTTCTCCAGGGAATCGGAATCAACAGTATAGATCTTTGCGCATCGGATTATGGAGATTGATTAGACCAGCCCAGGATGAGGCACAGAAACCACTGGGAAGAAAAGAGGGCTCAAGGAGGCAGCTTTAGCCCGAGGCTGCAGGCCGGAAGCTCCCTGCGGAGCCGCTGGTGAGTCTGCCTTGCAAGCCTGGAGAAGCTGGAGTCTGGCGTCCACAGGTGACGGTAGCCAAA
Organism: Tympanoctomys barrerae; assembly: GCA_002564285.1. NCBI lineage: Eukaryota > Metazoa > Chordata > Mammalia > Rodentia > Octodontidae > Tympanoctomys > Tympanoctomys barrerae. The sequence continues at coordinate 3,848 of NDGN011201404.1, read as the reverse complement.
GACCCTGCGCCATTCTAATGGAGCTCTTCAAATGCAGTCGGATTTCCTCCTTCCGTCTTGCTGCAAGTCCATTGGATGGAGCCACCCACATCAGGGTGGGCCTTCCCTCCCCATTTGCTGGCCCACTTGCCAGTCATCTCCAGACCCTCCCATCCCCCCAGATCCACCAATCCACTAGGTGACTCCTAACCCAGTCAAGTTGACGTAATTAGCCAGCATCGGTGACCTGGTCTTTCCTTGTATTTGCTGTGATCTTTCTTGTTCGTGGTACTAACGCCAACCCAGCCATACACGGTTTTCTGCCGAGTCTGAGTCATGTTGGCGGCAGCCAGTGTGTACTGAGTAGCTGTTGTGTGAGGAGCCGTGTTAGGACCCCAGAGATACACCCAAGACTCAGTCTGTTCCGTTAAAGTGTCCCCAGCCCACACTTGAGACATACAGAGTCACCAAACACTTGTGTTCAGTTCTGCGACAGAGAGACACACTAGGGTTGTGAGAGGCCTTTCTCCATCTTCTCTATTTGGGGAACTCCTAGGCATCCCTTAAAACCTCGTCAGTTTTTACCTCTGTAAAGCTTTTTCTCCACAAACCAGAAGAAAGTCATTACCCTTCCAGTGTCCATGCTAACCTTTTGTACCCGACACCATTCTGTCCTCAGTGCTGGTGTTCATCTTCCTGACCATTGCTTTGACCAGGTTGTGACTTTCAAAGTCATGGGGAGGCTGTTTTATTCCTGACGCCTCCAAACCTGCAGGGCAGACCTCCTCCTGTCTTCCCGTCCCGTTTATTTAAATGGCCTTGGAGACTGGTTTGGAGGGTGCCAGTGCCAGGAGGAAGCACTGTGGCCCCAGGAGAGAGAGATGCCAGGACTTTGCTGGGTCAGGGATGTCCTGAGCTTGCTGGCCCGGAGCATCCGTCTTCCTGTCTCTCCTGTCCGAGGGGCCCCAGTGTGGATGGTGGCTGCGCCCCAAGGGCAGCGCAGGTGAACAGCAGAGCTGGACGATTGGACAGGCAGGAACAGGCACAGGGGGCCCTGCAGGGCTAGACACATGTGCAGACCCAGGCGGCCACGTGTGATCCACCAGAGCCAGGTGGGCACAGGTGCTGGTGCATGAAGACACAGGCTGCCACCCTATCACCCTCCCTCCAGCCCAGGAACACAGCCCACTGTGCTCTCAGTCAGTCACCACGTGTGCACTCAGTGCAGGATGTTCCTGGGCGGGGCCTAGACCAAGGGGCAGGGAGAGGGGTAAATGAGGCAACACGTCACACCTGAGGGGTGCCCCATCCCCTGGGAGCAGATGACTGGCTGCACCATGATGGGGGCCCTGGGCTATGAGGGTGCTGGGCCCTTGGCTCAGGCTGCACTTGGGATGGGGTGGGTTCTGTTTCCTACACATCCAGTCCACTAGGTCTGCGGAGAGGAGCACAAGGCCCTGTCTGTCTGTCTGTCTGTCTGGCACCTCTGCAGGCCCCAGGGTTGAACAGGCTGTGTCCGATGCACACTATGACGCTTGCCACAGAGATGGAAGGGTCCCGGTGGATCTAGTGAGCACTGCAAGCAGAGGGCACAGTGGAAGCAAAGACCCACGTCTGACGTCCCTGCAGGGACCGCCAGCTCCCACCACTGTGACGCACAATTCAACACCCCAGTGCTTCGCACAGAAATGTGCTTCTCGTGGCGAGGTCCAGGGGGCTGATCTGTTTGGCTGGGGCTCTCTAAAAACTGCTTCCACGCACACTCATAAGGCGAGAGTCCTCATGGTCCAGGGGAAAGACACTGCTGTATAACTGGCTGCTCACAAGACATGTGACACTTTGCTCACATTTCATTGGTCAGAACTAGTCATGTGGCCATATTCAGACGCAAGGCATTCTGGGAAGTGTAGTCCCCATGTAGTTTGCATCTTCCAAGCATATCATTGCAGAAGGAAGATGCAGTACTTGGTGGACAGTTAGCTGGCTCTGCTGTTACCTTCTTCCATTTTACAGATGAGGGGATTGGGGGCAGAGGGTTCAGCTACTTGTTCTCTGACACACAGTGGGTAAGCACCCAGGCTGGGCTGAGAACCAGTCCCAGGAGTGCCCGGTTGAGCCAGCAGCTCTTCTTGCAGGGATGAGCGGGAGTGGATGTTTGCATTGTCTCTGCTGATTTCCGTCCCGGGAGCATTAGGATGGAGTGGTGCAGGCTTTCTTTAAGGTCCCTTGCCTGCTGTGCCCTGCTGCCCTCTCGGCCCATGCAGCCCAGCTCTGACCTCGCCCTCGCAGGTGCCGGTGCTGAAGCCCATGGATCTGATGGTGGAGGTGAGCCCAAGGAGGATCTTTGCCAATGGCCACACCTACCACATCAACTCCATCTCCGTCAACAGTGACTGTGAGACGTACATGTCAGCCGATGACCTGCGCATCAACCTCTGGCACCTGGCAGTCACCGACAGGAGCTTCAGTATCCTTGATCGTAGGGAGGGCGGCGTGTGGTGGGCAGGACAGGACTTCTACTCTATTCCACGCCTTCATCCAGGACCCTTCCAGTGAGCATGTGCCTGAGGCCCAAATGCAGAATCGTATGTTGTCTGCTTAAGAAAATACAATTGATGTGGCTGCCGGGGTCACCCCTGAGTGGCCATGGTTCCTGTCACCCTGGCCCTACAGGGACTGTAGGAGGGAAAGAACCCAGGGTCCACTGCCCTAGAGGGACAGGTGGCCCATGGATGGCTCCCTCATGGTCCCCTCCTCCAGGCTCATGGCAGCCTGCACCTGAGATGGATGGACAGCTTTGGGGTCCTGCCTAGAGCTTAGAGTGGGGTACAGGGGGACAGGCTCTACTTAGTGTTCCTGTTTGAGGTTAAGTTTGTGGCAGGTGGTTGACTGATTCCCACCAGACAGTGAGGACAGGTGGCTGACCTGGAGCCCCACATCCTCTTGCCATGCATTTTTCTAAGTTCTATGAATTAGCTTTAAATCAGGATGCTAATTTTTTGCCTAAATCACTGTCTTTTGGAAGGGAATTAGCTTCACCATTTAGGAGTAGAGCATATCACATGAGCCAGCTGTGATGCTGCTCACCATAATCCTATGCAGAAGGCTGAGGCAGGAGGGTCTCTGTGAGTTCAAGGCCAGCCTGAACTGCATAGGCAGACCCTGCCCTAAAATAAAATAAAAAATAAAGTATACATCACAAATAGGGAGTAGCCATAAAGATAAACACCATGAAAGCGCTTGTGCCTTTATGTTTAAGCAAGGGCCTGGTACACTCTGTGGCAAGGTGCAGGCTGTGCAGGTTTACGCATCGCGGTTGCCTTTCTATCACTGCCGAGAGGAAACGCCCAATGCCCAGCGTCAAGGAAGGAAGGGTGGTGTGGCTCCCAGCTTGTGGAGGTTTCACTTCATTCTTGGCTGGCTCCAAGGCAGGGTGGCACAAGGCAGAGGGCAGCAGCTGACGGGCAGAAGACAGCAAAAGTAACAAGAGCAAATGGGCCAAATGGGGAGGAGAGCGCACGCAAGCTTCCCTCCATCGGGTGCCGTGCAGGCCGCCTGCCCCAGGCCGGGCGTGGGGCCCGCACCCGTGATCCCAGCGGTGGGCCATGAGTCTGGAAGCTCTCCTATGACTGCATGCGGTTCGATATCTGGACACTTCCATAGCAGGGCTGCCGCGTGGAGCCTGCTGGCTGCCCGTGCTCGGTGAGCTCCGGAGCTGTGGCGGGGGCCAGTGTGGACCGCGTGGTTTATTCGGTGTGTTTGCGTTCATTCAGACCTCAGGCTCAGCAGCCTGATGACTCCAGGCAGCCTTTTCAAGCTCCGAGAAAAATGGACAAAAGTCTTCTCCTAGGGTTTTTTTTTTTTTTTTT
>NDGN011201351.1:0-12854 GCA_002564285.1 Tympanoctomys barrerae | reverse complement strand
GTTAAAAGAAACAATGGACCCATCAAGGATCACCTTGGACCTAACAGTGAGAGGATATGAGCACAAAAGATACAAGTAAGGCTTTGGGACTGCTCAGAATGGTCCCAGACCAAGCAGGGCGTAGGAGCAGTTGCCATCAACAAACTGGGGTGAGCCAAGGATTTGCCCTGGAGCATCATGGAACACCAAGCAGGGTGAGCATTCAGAACCTGTGGCATGGCCAGGTATTTGCAGGATGAAAGCTCAAGTTCATCGGCGATGCTTACCTGGGAAGGGGCAGAGAGTCCACGATAGAGGGCTTGCTAATGGTTTTAAATGCACAAAGTGAGCATTTGTCCTGGCCTATCTGAAGGAGTTCATTCTGGGTTCCAAGGAAAGGGGTGTAGGTAGGGACCAAGGCAACCTCCAGTAAGACCTACAGGTAACTGCAAGTGTGGGATCAACCTTGGGAAAACTCCCAGCAGACAGGGCATTTGCTTGTCAGTCAGTGTTATATATAATTACGGTCAAATTCTCCTTACTTCCTCTCAGGTTAGCACAGACACTTCCAGTTTGAGAAAGGCAGATCTCAAAGGTCGGAGTGCGCTGTTGGCTGACATCCAGCAAGGAACTCGCCTGCGAAAAGTCACGCAGATCAATGACCGCAGTGCCCCACAAATCGAAAGTAAGTGAGCAGTTCCAACAGGCCTTGGTGACTCCTGGGCAGGGTGGCTATGTGGGGCACAGCCAAATAGCCTGGCTGGGCTGCAGTGGTGACCCAGGATACACCCAGGCCACCTTAGACCAGTTAATGGACAGACCAATCAGAATTTCCCTTTCTGATTTACAGATGGTTTAAACCTGCACATAGAGGCTGGGATTACAGCTCAGCAGCATAAGCACCTTTCTGGCAAGTGCAAGGTCCTGAGTTTGATCCCCAGTGCCGAAAATAAATAAATAAATAAATAACCATGCACATATCTTCCATTACTTTTCAAATGCTTAAAAATAAACTATTAAAAAAATCTGGGGCAACTTTTTATTGTGGTAAAATATGCATGACAAAATTCATCATTTCTACCATCTTAATAGGTGCTGTTAGTGTATTCGCAATGTTGTTGGGACCAACTGTGTTCAAGACATTTCCATTACCCCAAAGAGAAACCTCATACCCACTAGCCATCACTTCCATTCTTCTCAGCCTCTACCTATTGGCAATCACTACCTACTTTCTATTTCTATGGATTTGTTCCTTCTGGACATTTCATAGGACTTGAGTCATACTGTAAGTGGCCTCTTGTGACTGGCTTTTCTCACTTAACATAGCATTTTTAAGCTCCACCCATACCATGGAGTGAAATGCCATCAGCACCTCATTCCTTTCTTTCACATGATCTCATGTCTGGATATGGCCCATTTTGTGTTATAGAGTAATATTTAAAGACCATTTATTCTGTGTCAACAAAGTCTTCAAATTTAATGACAGAATCTGAGAGTCTCAATATTTTAAAATGCAATTTCTATTTCATTTTCCAAAGGAAAATAGAATCTTGTCTCAAGGGATCATATGCCTGCAGTGTTCTATCTTCTAGAACATGACAGAGGAAAGGTAGTGCTGCACATGGGTCAGACAACCTATGCCCAGGTTGGCCACTGCTACCAGGCAAATCAAAGAATCACTACAAGGTTTAATATGCTCATCTGCATAATGGGGGAGATACTAGTATCTGCTCTTATTTGTCAATGTTGTCAAAGATTGAAATAATATATGGAGGACTGGGGAGATAGCTCAGCAGCATAAGTGCCTACCTGGCAAGCACAAGGTCTTGAGTTCAATCCCTGGTACCAAAATATAAAAAAATAAATAATCATAATGTATATAGAAGTATTTAATAATGCATTATGGCATCTTCATATATTTTACAGTGGGTCCATGATGATAATTTTCAAAGATAGTCTTAACTAGAATTGTACTTCATATATATTGATGCACAAAGGCACATTTTTAAAGAAATACTTCAGCATTGACTATAATTTAAAAAATTAGTCTCTGGTTAGACTCACTTTCTAATCAGACAAGCTCGATTAAAAAATTAACCCTGTTTATTGGAAGGCCCATTTCCGAATCACTCCCGTGAAGAAGTAATGTGTAACAGAAACACTATACACAGAGTCCTCTGCCCACTTTCACCCACCAATGGGCATTGTGCCCAATTTCTTCAGTGCATGAGCTTCTGCTTGTAGCCAAGTTCTGCCAGGAGTTCCTGTCAAAGCCAAACAACTTCCCTGTTTCTGCAGCTGGTAAGCACACACATCTGGAAGGCTGGGAGCCTTGCTGGGCCATAAAAGAAACAATACAGAGGAGCATGAGAGACAGGGGCCTTAAAGCTGGGGAACTGGGAAGGAAAATTGAGAAGCAGAAATCATTACAGGCCTTTACTTCCTGCTTGCAGTTCTATCAGTGCTTTACAGACAAGAAGTTAACATGGCTGACTGAATTAGATCTGTGGGTTTTCTCTGTGTTGTCCTTCTAATGTCAAGCTTAAAAAAAGGTACATCTCTACCACCACCATGATTGGGATTTCGAATTTGCGATGTGTTGTCAGTTCTCCAACTGGCACTCACCAAATAGCAGTCTCCCGGTAGCTCTTTCTTGGGTGCTTTCTGGAGTGGCAGCTACAACTGTTGGCTCTTTGGTAGGAATGGAGAGGGCAGCAGATAAACCTAGACATGAGTCTGCGAGGGAAGGCACAGTGTGCTTAGGGAGGTGCTGAGTGGAAGGGGGACAGTGGAGAGAGGCGGCTGCGAGGCCCCGGAAGGCAGTGGTGGAGGCTCAGCTCCGCTCTTAGGCCTCACCCACTCGCCTCTTCTCTCTGAAGCTTCCAAGGGGACCAACAAAGAAGGCGGAGCATCTGTGAACACCCGAGGAGGAAGTACACCCCCAGCCTTGGGAGATCTCTTTGCTGGTGGCTTTCCTGTGTTGAGACCAGCAGGCCAGAGGGATGCTACAGGTGAGAAATACATTTTTAAAATATTTTTCTGAATCATCTTCTAGTTTTTCTTTTATTCTTCTAATTCTATGATAGGTTGTTTTGTTTTATTCATCTAGCAGCTCTGGGATCCAGCTTAAAGTCTTGTCATTTTTAGGGTATCAGTAATTGATGACCTCGTATGCCCTTGCTTTCTGATTACTTTGTCCTCACATTGGTCAAGGTTTCTACCCATGCTGCCCATTGAATTTTTCATTACAAGCATTTCTGCTCGCTTTCTTTTCATATTTTCTAGTTCTTTAGCAAGTGGTCATTTGTGTCTTTATGTTCCTGTTTAACTCAATTAGTTTATTGTTTGTTTTTTCTTTAAGCTTGTCAAACACTTCATTGATAAAATCCTTTATTTGTTTGCTTAAATACTTTTTAAGCTCATTGGACACCTTATGCATTTGCTTGTATGTTCATCTCTTCAAACATTTTGACCATTTTGTTTATTTCATTTATAGCTTCCTCCAAGTTCAGCGTCCATGAGATAAGCTTTTGGGGAGTAACAGGGGTTTAGAGGCATCTTGTTGCCCTCCTTGCTCATGTTTCTACTGTTTTCACACTGCAAGTTGAAGATAAGTTCAGGTAGAGAAGCTCTGTTACTACCGTGGAGGTCTCTTCAATTAGATTCTGTTCTCCCTGTGATGTGTCCTTGGAGTTAAGTTACATTTTGGTACTTATACTCCTCTTCATCTTAGTCAGTATAACATTTTAAATTCTTAGTGCCCAACATGTTTCTGGAGACTTGACTCTCGGCACCACTCAGAGAGGAAACGACACACTGTAGTAAGGTTGGCAGTGCAAAGACAAACCAGGTATCGGCATACACTGAAAATTAATTTAAAAAGTATTTATGTAAACAAATAAAGGATTTTACCATTAAAGTGTTTGACAAGCTTAAAGAAAAAACAAACAATAAACTAATTTAGTTAAACAACATACAAGACACAAATTATACCACCATTATCAATGATAGCAGGATTATTACAGGATATTAGCATACCCTAAGAACCAATACCAGCTATAACTATACCACCCTTAACAGTGGAAAAGAGATTGGCATAAATAAAATAGACAGAGACAAACCAAATACTGGCATTTAGTAAATATCTAAAAGCAATAACTATGCCACCATTAACAATAAAAAACCAACTCAATAATAATAGCATACAGTCAACTGAATAGCTAAACAATAATAAGGCATGATAGTGATAATTTTTTAAATGGAGGAGGTTAGGGAAGGGAAAATGAAAAAAAAAATTGAAAAGAAATAAAAGTAAGGAAAAATCCAATTAAAGCACAAAAGAAAGTCAATAGAATTAGGTAAGGGGAAAAAATAGACAAACAAGAAAAATAAAAATGAATAAAAGAGCAAAAGGTAGGGGGGGAAATAGAAACAAAAGCAGAGAAACGAGCTCAAGAGATTCCTGTAGCCATTTAGGTGAGTGGCCTGTCCCCAGGTCTGCACTAATGGGATCCAGCAGACATGGGTGGAGGCTAGTGAGCCACTGCTTGGGCCTATTCCGCCTACATGCCGGAGGCGTGTGTGTTTGAATGCTGGTTCCTGCTCTGCATTTCCTCTTGGGCAAGGTCAGTCAGGACGTGGTATCTCCCTAAGGGTTTTATTCACTCTGCCAGTTTTGGGTGTTGGTGTCCTTCTATATGCCTCAAGGATAGCTCTGACTAGCACTATGGCCTTTGGGCTCATGAGGTGCCCCCTTCTCCAAAGGTCTCAGGACGTATACCCCAGAATGTGGCAACTGTGCAGGCTAAGGTGTCCCCTTGATCACGCTGGCAGATGGGACAAACAAGCAGACCACTAAGCTCTGTGCTTGAAGTAGCCCTGCCTCCTTATCACGACTGTCTCCCACCAGCCAGGGCAGATCCATCTCACTGTGGTAGGGTGACCCTAGAGGCTGTGACATTTTGTGACTTCTAATTCCCACAATAGCTCAGTCTTAAAAACAAATCCCTTCCCCAAATGGCTTCTGATTATAAAACTACCCCCAACCACAGCAGATGCCACAATGAATTTCTTTTCCAACTGCAATGCTGAAGGAGTCACTTTCAGATGCTATTTGCAGCTTACAATAGCGATGGCCTTTTCTTGGACCAGCATTGCCAGTCCGCTATTTCCCCCAGGACAGCCACCCTCTCCGAGCTTACCTTGTGCTCATAGATCTAGCCCTTCTGTTTCTTGTTATGGTATTAGCTCTTGTGGCAATGCCCACTTTGGGCCCCTGACATCAAACAGCAAAGGTGGAGGCACCACTGCAAAGACATTATATCTTCCAGAATCACCTCAAAGAAAACCCTCAACAGAGGGCTGATAGCATTACTAGTCTGCCTTAAGAGCAACCATTCCATAGTAGTATTGTCTGGATGGTGCTCACATCATAGCCAAAGGGCCACCAGCCTGGGAAATGGGATAGTACTGTGGTCCTGTCCACCCAGCTCCAGATACCCAGAGTCACTCTCTTCTGCCTTGTTGGCCTGACTTTTAACACTGAATCCTTTAGTGCATGATTTAACATCTGGCTGCAGAAACACTGGTGACTGACACGCACTGGAGAGCTCAGAATCCAGCAGATGCTTGGGTTCATAATCCAAAATGAAAGCTGTTTTCTTTGTGGCAGCACCCAGGAAATTTTAAGGGAAAGCATTAACCATTTTTCCACGTGTTCTCTATGTGCTATCATGGAGATTATAAAATATAGGGGCACTGACGTAGATGAAGATGGAATTTCTTTTAGGGAGAGTGCTCTCGTTGACAGGACAATGACAGAACACTTCAAGAATGTATTTCAGGAGCAATTTCAGAACTATGCAATAAATTAGGGGGAGTAATTTTTCCTCTAGAAAGAAGCAAGGAGAAACAAAGTCGAGAGCTAGCTATGTGGTTCAGGGCTGGGCAGAGCCACAAGGACCTCAGGTCCTACCCGGGTCTTCCAGGCAACCCACCAAGCACAAATGCTCACCATGAGCAATTTCTTGTTGCTGAGTTCAGAAAAAGAATTGATTTTCAAGTCCAGGCTGATGTACTGGTCAGGCTAATTTATAGGCTGAGAAATCCAGGCGACCAGGAAAGAGGCAGCCCTGGGAAGCAGGCAAGTCTTTGGGAAAACGGGCTTCAAATTTCCCAAGCCTGTGAGGTTCAAATTCACAGGCCTTGGATTGCCCAGGGCAAGTGTCTCTTGCTTATGTAAGAAGAAAGTGAAAAGGTCCTTGCTCAAAAAACGCTGGATGAAAACCTCCCTAGCCAGGACTTCTGGGTGGGAACCTGAGGACCCTCACTGGAGCTTGCTTGCTGAAGGGTCCAGCGGTAGGAGTAAATGCTCTTGGGGGTGGCCCTGAGATGAGGAAGGCTTCAGGGGTCAGAGCAGTCCTGTGCTCTGCACTAGTGGACCCAGGCCTGCTGGCAGATGAGAACGGGGTGGCACCCCATAGGAATGCTGGAGGCCTGGCCTGGGCTTATTTTAGAAGACACAGGCTCCTTGATGCTGGGAGGAAGGCTAGGGGCTGCTCAGGCTGGGCAAGCTGTGTGACAGCTGCTGCACCTGAGGCCTCTCTGTGGACCATGGGAGAGGGCTCTACTCTGCAGCTCCGGGGCCTGGTGCCCCAGAGTGTCCCAGGCACCTTTGCGTTCTCCTTCCTCTATTGGTTCACTAACCTAGTATTCCTTTCACTTCTAGGTGGCAAAGCAGGGCAGGGCCCTGGCTCGCGCGCGCCTTCTCCCAGGCTGCCCATCAAATCGCTCGGAGGTGCGCCGAACCCGCCCGCGTCTCCCAGACTGGGCACCGCCTCCGAGGGGCCCGGAGCGCCGCGCACAGTCCCTGCGCGACCCAGCGTGCCCGCCCCGCCGCCGCCGCCGCCCCTGCCTCCGCCTCTGCCCCCTTCATCCTCAGTCAAAGCCCCTCCGGTGTCCCCGGCAGGCCCACCGACCAAAGGGAGCCCTGCTGCGGGGGCGCCCCCACCCCCATGCGTGCCACCACCCCCTCCTCCACCACCGCCCCCTCCCCCGCTGCCCCTTGCCACCGCTCTCAGTGACAAGACGGTGAGGCCCCCACTGGCCCCCTTGAACCTGCCGCCCATCCCGCCCCCGCTCCCGCTCCTCCCGCCCTGTGGGTATCCTGGGCTTAATCCGGAGCCTACCAGCCCTGCCCAGGAGGTACGGGAGCCCCCGGCCCCGCCGGCCCCGCCGGCCCCGCCCCCGCCCCCTCCACTGCCCCCCTTCGCCGCGTGCTCCCCCAGGGCTTCTGCACCTGCGTCCCCGCTCCCTGGCGCCAACAGCGGCATCGAAGCCCCCCCTCCGCTGCCCCCCAAATCCCCCAGCTTCCAGGCCCTGCCGCAGAAGGCCGGCGCGCAAATCTTGACCGCGCCGCCAGGCCCTCCGGGGTCTCAGCCACTTGCGCAGAAGAAGAGGCTTGGCCGAGGCCCAGGTAAGCAGCTGGTTCGCTCTGATCCTAGGGATCTTGTTTCACGGCGGAGCTATTGAGTGCCCCCTGGTGGAGCACCAGAACGTCGTGCTATTCTAGGGGACTTGAATGTTTAAAGTCGTTTTTAGACGTGGATCCTGAGGATGGAGGAGGTTAGGATACTTGCTCAAGATCACTCCAGAGAGAAAGCAGGCATTCTGGCTGTGCTCCTCTTGCGGTTACTACCTGCATGGCTCTGTGCAACCCACTCAGCCTCTCTGTACCTCCTCTTCTGTAAAATGGGCTTGGCGACTGTTGCTGAGTGGCAGGATTGTTGCAAAGATTGAGTTGTTGGCTATATGGTGATTGGGACGAGGCCTAGCAACAGCGGGCTCTGGAGAAGGGCTGCTCTATCGAACTCTGGCTTCAGATGTGTTCCTTAGGGCTCCGGGGCGTGATGCAGCTCATTTCTCAAAGTAGGTCTCATTTTGTTCTTTGCCTGAATTCTTCCATTCCTAAATCTCTTCTGGCGCTCCCTAGATCAGATTCACATTTTGCCCGTCGGTGAGTTCACAAACTAACTCAAGAAACAGGGCCTGCGTTTTTGAGCCAAAGAGCAAGCATGCTTCCTTCACACATGGAGCTGAGAGGATCTTGAGCAGGGTGTGCGCGGCTCGTGACTGGTTTCTGTGGTCCCTGAGAGGGACGTGGCTTCCTGTACCACACATCCCTCCATCCACACACACAACACACTCAGAAACAGACACATCAGAAACACCGCCCCCACACACACAGAGACACACTTCATCTGTGCACACAGACACACGGATGAACTCACCCTGTGTGCTCAGCACCCGCGCACATCCGCACTTACACACACACCAGGCCCCACCTCCGCACAGCAAGTCCGCCGTAGCACTCCTGTAATCCAGGCAGCTTCCGAACAAATGAGGCTTTGAGGGGTAACTCAGATTTAAGGCATGATGTTATTTAGTCCTCCTAACAACCCTAGGAGGTATGTGTCCTGGCACAAAGAGTCTGTATTCGTTATCCCAACAGGAGAACCACACCTGAATCCCAAACAGATCGGTTTGAGCTATTGCTCTTACTGTGTCATTTTTGCATCCTGAGATCTAAACACCTACCCTCTCTATAAAGCTGTAGAGTCCACAGTGCACATTCCTATAACTGAACACCCCATCATCTTCTCTCTAAGGGGCCGGTGGAGGAAAACTAAATCCACCTCCAGCACCCCCTGCAAGATCTCCCACCACAGAGCTTTCCAGCAAGAGCCAGCAGGCCCCAGCCTGGACTCCGACCCCACAGCCTGGAGGCCAGCTACGAAATGGAAGCCTCCACATCATGGGTAAGTGGGCACATAGCCCAGAATGCTGCCAGAGAGGATGGGGCCCCTCAGCCTCCGGCAAGTGAGCTAGGGGGCGATCTCGGTGCTTCTCAGTGAATGGGGGAGGGGAGCGTGACTCAAGCACAGGACACCTGTGGACTCTGAGATAGGGCTTCTCTCAGCATTCTCTGCCTGCTCCAGGGCTTACTCACATTCTGATTCCAATTAGACAAGGAAGGAGAACAGACATTTAAACTGTGCGTGTTCTTACATGTGTGTGTGAGTGTGTGTCATCTGTCCATCTGTTGTCACAGAGAAATTAGTGTATGCATCGGAAAGACCACAAGGACTTGGATAAAAGAAAGAAATGAATAGGAAGCTTACCAGGCAGAGGGCACAATCAGAGCAAAAAATGCATGTAGGAAGGAAGCCACCTGGGGTCAGATGTGACCATAAAACTTCTGCATCCCTGGGATAGCGTCTGCCAGACACAAGGGCCAGACCACACAGCAGAGCATCCACCCATGGAAGGGCCACATGGCCCCTCCCACCCTCTACCAGGAGCTCAGAGCAGAGCTGTTCGCTTTGAGGCACCCGGATGCTACCCTGGACATGAGCAGGTTCCTTCTCACTCACCCAGGACTCCGTGTCTACTGCCCATGTCCCCTAATGCCAGGAGCTTCAGGCTTCTGGACCTTGTTGGGCCCAGGTTCTCCACTAATTCTGGATTCTGGGTAGCCCTGATCATTCCTGTGCCTTTCAGAAGCTTCCTTGAAACTTTGGTTGGAGCTTTGGAGGTAGGCTAGGGGAATGCCTGGGTTTTACTCCTGGGTTTCTCCTCCTTCCCCTCATCACAGCCAGTCACTAGATTTGTAAGGTGGATGGACGTCTCTGAGGCAGCAGTCCCGCCACCCAACTCCTTGCACAGAACAGGTGGACAGAAGACAGCATATTCAGTCAAGTTACCCATGCATTCCTGGAAATGATCACACATGGGTCACGACAGTAACCTTTACCATTTCCCACATGTGCAGACGACTTCGAGTCTAAGTTCACGTTCCATTCTGTGGAAGACTTTCCCCCTCCAGATGAATACAAACCATGCCAGAAGATTTACCCCAGCAAGATCCCCAGAAGTAAGTACCCCCTTGCTGAGACTCCTGGCTTTTCTTCACTCTCCCAAAGTAGATACTCAGAGTGTGCTGACTGACCACAGATTTCCAAAAGGGTGATGTCCTGATTTACTGGCCTAAAAGGATGTGGTACTGTCCCTACTTCTGGAAATGTCAGAATATTTTTATCCTGATACCTAATGATTTATTTGGATGCTTTTTATAGGCTAGGATTGACTCTACCATCAGATTTGGATGCCGAAATTAACCAAGTATCCCTCCCCTTACTAGAACTTTAGAGTAGGAAGTTAAACACCCCAAAACATCCCAATGAAATAGGATACAGGTTCTTTGCATTAATAGCTAGAGAGGAAACTGAAAGTTTACAGTTTAGAGTTTCAACAAACCATGAAATGGAAAGTATCCTTGGGCTAATGATTCTCAACTTAGGCTATACATTAGAATGATCTAGGAGCTTTTAAGAACCTTGAAATCCAGGCTGGATCTGATCAGAATATCCAGGGTAGCATCCAGATGTCAATATTTTTGAAAGCTGCTGGGCCATGCGAGTAACCAGGGTTGAGACTCGCAACCCAGAGAGAGCCTGCTTCTGCTTGGCTTGTGTGGACAGGCTTTGAGAGGCCCAACTGAAAACACTTATTCTATGGAGAAGCAGAGGCTGGCCCACCTGCCCCTCAGGTCCAAAGTAGAAGGGAGAGCAGGTAAAGAACACAAGGGTTAAGGTGTTGCCCAACCAGTGACACTGTCCTCTTGGGAACAGCAGTCAGTGCATGTGCAACACTGGGCCAGATTGGACAGGGTGAGGGTGGATATGTTCCTATTCCACACGTCAGACCCTACCCCATCCCCTGCCCATGATCTGTTCACCCAACCACAAAAGCATCAGTATCCAGGGTTAGGCCATAACCAGAAGTCAGGGATCAGGTTTGGTGACCCTGTCCTTTCAGAAGGTCTTTGGTGAAGTCACTTCTGATGGACTCCAATTCCTGCAGAGCAAACTCAAGGCTTCTCTGCTCAGGACAGAGGTGTTCTCAGCACTAGGTGGGGCACAGATGTCCCTGCTGGCTATGGGACGGCACACAGGAGAGAGGGGCCTGTGTACTGTCTGTTAATCATACATGCCTACCACTTTTCTGAGCTGGAGAGAGAGAAGGAGAGGATGGGTGTGAAGGTGGATAGGACTCACTGAGGGTTCCAGTGAAGATCCAGCAACAGGAGGACAGAGCTGCTGTGTCTGTGTGCCTTCCTGCTCAGCTCACCAGTGCCCTTGAATCCCCACTGAACACAGGCACCCTGAGATCACCAGAAGTCACCCAGTGTCAGAAACAAGGACCCTTCACTAAGTCCCCAGCCTGCACACTCCTGACATGTGTGAGAGATTAGCTGTAAGGAGTGAGAATGTCCTAAAGACATTTAGTGTGCTGAGTAAGGGTCACCATGATGGGCAGAGGTAGAGGTGGAGGACCCAAAGGCCTAGAAAGGTGTCATTTCCATGTGCACAGGAAGACATCTGACCTGAGGACAGCACAGCCCCAGGAGAGACCCTGGGAGTGCTGGTGCATGTGGGAGCCGTGAGTCCTCTGTAGTTTGTCAGGGTATAAAGTGCCTGCCTGGGGTGAGGCTACACAGAGGACCAGGGGTTGCAGAGTGTCAGTCACCTCTTTTCTCAGCTTATAAAACTTGCACAGGTATCAGACAGATGAATGCTTAGGTGTTCGTATCTTAGTGGCTGATACAGCGTAGGTATTCAGCAGCAGCCAGCTTTCTCAGGCTGCCCCTAGTGCCTGCGAAGAAAGCTCCATCCCATCACCCTACACAGCTTTCCCGAGAGGTCACAGTTGGAGGCTGCGCTGCGCTCCTTCCCTGCCTCAGGGAAACACTCACATCAATGCCCACGCAAGTCATCTTCTGTTGCTAGACAGAGACAATAAGACACCCAAACCAAAAACCTGTTAAGTGAGCTGCCATCCTACAGACTAGAAAGTGCAATTTCAATTTCAAACATAAGATGACTTTTAGATGGATATGGCATCTGTGGACATGCAGTCCTTTAGGAGCTTCCCAGCAAAATTAAATGAGCACGGTCCTGCCATCCTGTGAGCATCAGAGTAGAAATGTGTAAATGATACTACTGAGTTAGCTCCGGCTGTGCCTGTCTCATTGTGTTTCTCCGTAAAGCCTTCCTCTCTCTCTCCATTGACTGAGTTAGTGTTCCGTACGGTCTGGGAGGCAATGTTGGTTCTGTCACATGAAGGTGGTCTCATGCTGTGTGGCGTGGGGCTCACTGTCTGTCCCCTCCTGCATGTTTATGTCCTCTCTCCTTCCACTATGCGCATACATGTGCGCACGCACGCACACGCAGCACACAAAGACCCTACTGCTTAGCTCTTTCTCTAGCCGCCATCTTCACTGTCTCTGTTGTGCCATTCTTGGGGTTTTTTTATTAATAGGATAATTTTGTCTAGTTTCTAAAGTAATTTTAAATGTATTAATTCCTCAAAAATTTAAACATAGAATAACCACAGAGCACTTATTAGTCAACTTTCCATTATTGTAAAAAAAAAAAAAATTAGAGTAATCAATTTAAAAAGAGGAAGTATTTATTTTAGTTTATGGGTTCAGAGGTCTGAGCCTGTCGTTGGTTGGCCCTGCTGTTCTGGGCCTGAGGCAAGGCAGCACATTCTGGTAGCAAGTGTGTAGCCCCGCAGACATGCTTCCTTCACAGTGGCTGGGAAGTGGAGGAGAGAAAGGAAGAGACCAAGTGCCACAGCCCCCTTTGAGGGCACACCTGCCATGACCTAAGACCGCCAGTGAGGCCTCAGGTCTTAAAGGCTCCACCGACTCTCAGGAGCACCACTGGTTATTCGGGGTCTCACTAGTAGATCGGACTCATAGTGATCCACCTGTTTACAGCCTCCCAAGGCTCGGATTACAGGTGCACACCACC
>NDGN011201329.1:0-11764 GCA_002564285.1 Tympanoctomys barrerae | reverse complement strand
CGATTTGATTTGAAACTGTCTAATTGCTATTTGTTTATCAATAAAATTATGAAAAAAAATATTTCTATCAAACTCAGCCACCTACAACAGTATGAAACCTTCAATTCTTCTGGAAATATACCAAGAAGGAGAATAGCTGGATTGAATGAATCAAATGGGACCTGTAGTCCTAGTTTTTTGAGGAATGTCCAAACAGATTTCCACAATGGTTTCACCAGTTTACACTATATATATATATATATATATATATATATATATATATATATATATATACATCATATGAGGATAAAGAATAAATAATATTCAATTAGCAGAAATCTTATTGTTGATTTCAGTTGACAATAGACATGTAAGTCCAAAGATGATTCTAAAGCTGAGTAAATTTGACTACTTCATTAATGGTTGTATGTTTTGTGTAACAAAGAGCACAAAGATTTGTTGTTATACTTTATTTAGTCTATAAGGAGTGGATTTTGTAATTACAGCCTACTTAGCAGTCTATAACCAGTGGTCTTTCCTGTGTGCTATATTAAATTAATGGTCTAGAGCATGGCAGAACTACTCATATACAAACAAAAATGAAAGCTTATAATGATTTGGTAGTCCTACATAGGTGGATGTTAAAGGAAAACTTAAACTTTGTATATGGTGTGCATACATTTTTTTAAGGTCAGATCTCCTTTTTATGATTCCACAAGATTTACTGAATAAGTGAGTCTATCTTAGGTATAATAAATGCATACTTATACCACATGGAAGTGCCTTCCTGCAGTGAGGAGAATTTATAACTTAATAAATAATATTTGGGGTAAGCAGTATAGCTCAGCAGACTAAGCACCTACTTAGGCAAGCACAGGCACCAGGGTTCAGTCCCTGGCACTGCGTGGTGCTCTGGCCCCAATCCCGGGATGAACTGAGCTGGCCACTGAGTCTGGGCGTGGTGGTACATGCTGCAATCCCAGTGCTGGAGAGGCTGAAAACAGAAGGCTCACTATGAGTCTGAGCTATGTAGTGAGACCCTGTACCACATACATAAAAATATGATAATAATACTAATTTTGGTTACTATTTTTATTACCTATGGGAGTGGTTTGCAGATGTTTAGGCAAGTAACAATATAGCATTCCTGTTTTGGAGTTTCTTTCATAATTTCACTTTCATGTAGTTCACTGTGATAATAAAAATGCCAGTAATTTTTGTGTACTATATGTGTAACCTGCAAGTTTTCTAAATTAGTTCTAACAGTTTTTGAGTAGTGTCTTTAAGGTTTCTATATATAAAATCATCTTTACTGCACACAAAGACAATTTTGCTTATTCTTTTTTGATTTGCATGCTGTTAGTTCTTTTTATTGACTAATTTCTCTAGTTAGGCCTTTCAGGACTATACTGAACAAAAATGACATGAGGGGGCACCCTTGTGTTGTTCCTGATCTTAGTAAAAAAAAAAAAAAAACCCTTTTGCTTCTTAAGAATTGAGCATGATGTTAGTCATAGCCTTGTCAAAAATGACCTTTATTCATTGATGGCATTAAAAATTGCTCACTTCAAAATAGTGACTGAGCAAAGTGGTTTCTTTCAAAATTTGTTCTCATGAATATTGTTTAAGAAACTTCTGGCAAAATTTAAAAAAAATTACCTTTTAAATGAATTGATCTCAGGACTTACATTAACCTTGGATATATGAAACTTTATTCGGTATGGTACTGGTGTGTGTGTGTGTGTGTGTGTGTGTGTGTGTGTGTGACTATTTCTAAATAATTTACATTGAAGCCTTATTTGTGTTTTTAAAATCACAACTCCTTTTTCAGTTTTTTGTTGTTTTTGATATAAGGAAAACTATTGCTTACATATATGTGTGCATATATTTTTCATTTTTTCTGTCATCTCTCCTTTTTATGATTCTCCAAGATTTAGTGAATAAGTAAATCTATCTAAGGTATAGTGAATGAGCCTTCTTATTACAGCTTGTATCTCTCTGTATCCTAGGCAGTAGACATTTTAGAAAACTGTTAACTATATGAAATCTGTTGATCTTAACCCATGAAGTTGGTAAGATTATTTGTTGAAATAAATGCTGCCTTTTGCTGTTAAAGATGATTTTTATTGCATTATTTTATTTATTCCCACTCATCCAGCTGAGATAATTTTCATAGTAAAACTCACTGAAGTGTAGCAAACTGTTTTAAATTATATTTGTGAGGTACAAATAACAGATACCATCTGTGGTGTATATTTAGATTTCCAAATCTTCATTCTTCTGGGGCATTGTATTTTCCAAGACTTTTTCTTTACTAAGTCCTTGCTGAAGACAAAAGGATATCACAATACTTACAAATCTTCAAGGGTTCATCTCTATCAAGTTGAAGAATCTCACAGCATTGTAGTTCTTCACAACTCAGTGGAATATTTTCCTTGACATCTCATCAGGTGATATTTCATGACTATTCTATTGTCCCCCCATTATCAATACAGATTCTTCTTACTTTCTTAACAATAGAAAGTCCAAAGTGAAAGCATCTTTGGCTCACTGTTAAGCATATTATATTAAAGAAACAAACAAAATTTCCTGACCTATTTTTAAACTTATCACACATGTGGAAGGTTTCTATCTTCATACTACTGCATAATTGAGTGAAGTCACTTCAAATACTATTCTTCTCTCAAGAAGAAAAAAGGAAATTCTGAGGTGCCTTTGAATTTTTTTTTCTCCCCTGAGAGTAAAATCAGTAAAGTGTAAAACAGCGGCATCCTTGGGCAGTATAGGAAAAAAAGACAGCTAGAGAAGAGACAAGGAAGACCATCATTTTTAAACTATACTTTTAATAAAAACTACAGGCTCAGCACATGAACCTTTTTGCTATAGTTTAGGCCAAAAGGCCTCCTGAGCTCACAGGCAGGGCATGCAATGGTGACTGCATTGTACGCAGCCTTGTGCGTGCTGTGCTGTTCAGGGAATTCTGGTTCAGAGAGGCGGCTCACTGGGGCGTATCCTGGAACCATGCATCTTGCTCCCCACCCCTCTCTGCCCTGTGCCTCCTGGCCACTGCCGTAAGAGCCAATTTTCAGCTTCCAGGCCTTTCCGCCACTTATTTCTGAATTGAAGCCTGCTGAATTTGGATTGAAACTGCTGAATGTATGAAATGAAACAAACTTCACTTCCTTTGGGTAGCAGTTCATCAAGGGAATGGAGTCATTGTTTAGAAGCCAGATTTTGGTCTCACTTCGGTTCCAGGGGCTTCCGTCCCTCACTCCTCCATTTTGGAACATGAATGTTTGCACTGTGCCATTATATGTGGGCAGTGCTTAATTTTCTGTTTTTTATTTTCAAGATGATGACAGCTAGGAGTTTGATGAGTCTTGGTGGAGAGTTTGGCTTTAGACTGCTTAGCAGTGCTGAAAATGTGAAGACTTTGGTGACTTTTAGAATTGGACTCAATGAATTTTGCATAAAAGAGGTGCACATGAGTCTTTAGGGTTCTAGAAGGTGACTATTATGGTGTAGATCAAGAATATCACCTAGAGGACTCAGACATTTATAGCCAGGGCTGGTGGAAGGTGATTAGATCATGGGGCACTCTAGCTAACTCACTTTAAGAGACAAGGTCTATCTGGTCAGAAGAGATGGGCCACCGGGAATGTGGCCTGGAAGGCCCCAGCTCTCTTCCCAGCTCCCTTCTCTCTCTCTCTGCTTCCTGTCAGCCATGACCTCAGCAGCTTTCCTCTGCTATGCCTTACTGCCACATGCTTTCACTTTGGAGCCAGCCAACTGTGGGCTATAAATGTGAGCCACAGTGAATTCCTCCTTTATGTTCTGGGTTTGGGTTTTGTGTTCCAGTAATGAGAGAAGGGTCTTAGGTGACAATCCCTAAAGCCCTTAATGATGCAATGAACCTGGGAAACTCCTTTCTTCCTGCAAATGGACCTTTGCACTGAGACCATTATTTTTTCACCTATAAAGTGGGCTCTCCTTGTGGAGGAGCGATAGTTCTATCATTATGGTCATTGCCCCTCCCCTGCAGAAAGAACTGTCACCTTTTATCTGTAAATTGAATTCCTCCTTGTATACATTCACAAGTTCTGAAGAGTTCTGCTCCTAAATTCCCCAGGAATATATCCAGCACCAGGCTGTAGACATGTCTTTCTTGAAGGCCACCACACTATTTGATTTGAGTGTGTAGTTTAATTTCTGTCTGTCAATAAACCTCTTTGTGCCTTTAACTAATGTGTCCTGAAAATTATTTTTCTTTTATGAAAGTCAGAGGACCTACAACCCTCCACTCCCATAGGCAGGGTGAACAGATGTTCCCCCTGTCTAGTTTAGGGACCTCCTTGAGTCCTGTCAGTGACTCTCTGATGCCATCAGAGTGCACGTATTTGCCAGGAACTTTAACTTTTGCTACCAAGGAACTAGACTCATGCTACTGATGGATCCTCACCATGCTGACTGGCAGCCATGGTGACCCCTACTTTGCTACCACCTGCCTCCTGCTAAGGGATGAATTCTGTAACTTCACTAACCAATCAGGTATTGTCACGCAAAAAGTACATGAACTTTGTGATCTTGCTGCAAAAATACAAAACAGGACCACAGGATTTTCCTGGTCCTCCTCTTGGTGACACAATCTTGGCTCCTTGGCACCCATCCTCTCCCTCTCTTAGGTCCTCTAATGATGATAATAGTCCTATTACTTATAGCACTGTGTCTTTTTAATTTTTTTTTTGAGATTTCTCCAATCCAGGATACAAGCTTTCACCGTCAATTAGCTTCTCATCCTGGCTGAGACCATTGACACCAACTTCCACGTAGACATGACTCAACATCCTGACAAACACCCCAGCCCCTGCCATGATGGCCCTTGTCAGCAGGAAGTAGCTAGAGAGAGCCGTAGCCCATTTTAACAACAAAACGATGGGAATGATGGGTCTGCACTCATGTAGCAGTCCCAAGGGTCATCATGGCAATGAGACAGCATGGTGTGGGGATCCCAGCACCAACCACAAGCTGCTTCTAGACTGCATCTAGCTGCTTTAGAAGCTGCTTCATCTTCTTCCACCTTGTGGACCATGAACTTCCTCTCTTGTTTTTTGCATGCATGCCAAGCCTTCCCCATCAGTGCCTCTTTGGATACCCCCATGCAAACTCCACTCCAACCCAGCCAATAGATTCTTTTCCAGCCTTCTTGCTCCCCAAGGGATCTTGCTTCTTCAGCAGCCCTCCTGCAGTGAGCAATAAAGGATTTCTGCTGCTTCTCTTTCATGCCAGAGGAAGGAACCTTGTAGGTATTTATTGACATTTTCTGGAGGAAAACAAAAACAAACCCAAAAGACAGTTGAATTATGAAAGAAAAGTCATGAGTAAAAGGGTACATTTAATGTCACTTAAATAAACAATGACCATGATAGGAAGTGCACAGAAAACTGGGATGTAGCTCAGTGGTAGAATGCTTGTCTACAGTATGCATGGCTCTGGTTTTTATTCCTTGTGTGGCAAAAATGAATATAAAATGAAAGTGCAAAGAATATCACATGACAAAATCTTTTCTTTTTTTATATATTTGGTACAGGGTCTCACTACACAGCTCAGACTCCTAGTGTTATCATCCTCCCCAGTGCTGGGATTACAGGCCTGCACCACCACACCCATTCTCAATCTCTATCTCAGTGTGCCCCGGAGGTGGGGCCAGCATGGCACAGTGGGAATCGAACCCTGGTCCCTGCATCTGCCTAAGCATGCACGTTAGTCTGCTGAGCTATCTGGCCATCCCTAAAATAGTAATTTTCAAATAAAAAAATTTGTTGAAAACTAAAATTAGTGAGCATAAATTGTTTTCTCTATTGTTATACTCATTTGTGCTTCAGTATACAAAAATAGATACAGACAACCAAGTCTTTTTGTTATTCATTTGTTCCTAGCATAAGAGATTTCAAATAATCTTCCTTTGCCACGTCTTTGATTTCTCCTCCTTCCCACTGATTCTAAACCAACCAAGTACACCAGGATGCTTTTCTTTGTTCTATTTTGAAACTTTCCTAAGATATCCAATAACGCTTAATTGCCTGATTTAGTGAAGGCAGTGAATCTCATGTCTTTCAAGATCTCTCGGCTGCATCTCATATTTTTGACTTCATACACTTTATTAAATCTCTTCTTTGCTTTCTGGGACACAATACTGTACTTTGTAATCTTGGCATCATGCTGTGATTTTATACTTAATATTTTTCTCACTTATGTTCTCTCTTGGAGTCATTTTTTTCAAACTCCTGTAACTCCACATATCCTGTAGAAGTATAACCTATCAGGCATGTAGTTTTATGCCAAGCAGAATATCTGAATTATGGACACATTATTAACTGTAGTCCTGGCAACATATATATCATATGCTAATCCTTATAAGCTTTCTTTCACAGGCATTTATTCCTATTTTTGTTAAAAGAACTATTATCTTCTACATTCTAATGTCTAAAACTTAAATTGTCTTTCACTTCAAAGCTCTGTGTCTCTGGAGTCCTTCACATCTTTTATAATTTTTATTTCTCATTTGTCATTTCTCATTTAGACTGTTCATTAATCCCCCACCTACTGTTTTTTCTATTTTATATATATTCTCCATTCTCCACAATTGTAAGTGAATAGTCCTTCAAATAACAAGTGAGTAACTCATCTTAAATTGAATTTGATGTATGAAATAAAATATCAATTGGTTTTCATAAAACTGAAAGTTAGTTGTTCAAAATCTATTTACCAAATACTTCTCATTTGAGTTGTGATGTCTACATTATTGTAAAATCAATTCTTGCACACAATTGGATCTCTTTCTGAGTAATTCTTTTCAACCTATTAATAGTTTTGCTTATCTGAGGATAGTATTACACTACATTACATTTTATGCATTTGTAATATAATATTTTATAAACCTAGATTCTTCACATCAATGTATCCTTTATGAATCATATTGTGATAATATTCATTGCAATAGTCATTTGCTGATTTCATTTCAAATCATATTGTCAATGCCTTCCAAAATATATTATTTGAAATGCCTTTAATCCATGGTATAATATGGAAAGAACTCATGTTTTATGTATACTGTTGATTTTGAATAATATGCTATTACAAGTCATTTATTCTTTCAAATCTTCATGTTCTTAAATGAAGATTTGTCGTTTCTTAATAGATTTCATGTCAGAAAAAAGAAAGGATTAAAGGGTCCTCATTTGCTACTTTCTTTATCAAGGTAATATTGTAGAAAGAATATTCTCCTCTACTAATTATAGCTGAGAGTTAGAAACCTCTTCTCTATGCAGCACAAATTGTCTATGAGTCCAGTTGCTCATCTCTGAGCTACAAGAACAGTGATGGAGAGCCTTCTAGAGACCAAGTTCCCAGAGCTGCAGCACACAATTCACATATTATTTTAGCATATTTATTACAAAGCACTAACGCTGCAAAAAAAAAAAACCCAACAAAATAGAACAAAAAAAAACCAGCCTATATACTGAGGTGTACATAAACAACATGGCAACATGAATGCATGCCAACCTTGAGGGCTCTGTGTGGCTCTGTGGCACATGTGCTCTAAGTTTCCCCCCACTGATCTAGAGAACAATCATGTTCAAGTCTGGGCAGGAGGGGCCAAAACCACATTGAAATTAGGTATTTTATATAACGGACCTTATTTCATAGTCACAGATGGTTGTTGCCACTTGGGATGTTATAAAGGTAATTTATACATATTTTCTGCTATATTTTTATGTTCTAAAGTAGATTTTTCTTTGCTGGATTCAAGCTAAACAAATTCACAAAAAAAAACTACTCTGAAAGCCAGATTGCACAATTGTTATTGTAAAATAGCATATGCTAAATTCTAGTTATCAAATTTTAATAATAATAATAATAATAAAGATTCTTATTTATTGAGAAAATACCCTGTTCTGTGTACAAAATGTGTAATGCAGTTTTACCTTTCAAAGCATAGGTTCTCTCAAACTCTTAAAGGTCAGTTTTGGCTTGTTCAATTGGTCACTGTTCTGAGTGCCTTGGTTTTAAAAATACAAAATACTTCTTCGAGTTATTATGATGATAAAGCAGCAGATGAGAAGAACACAGCATCATGCTTCATATAGACTGAATGCTCAGTAAATGTTAGCCACCACATAGATAATGAGGATGGTTTCTCTAAAGGGTCAAGTGAATTTAATGTGTTGTAATTTAATGCCCATGCTCTTGCAACCTGTATTTCCCTCAAGCCTTCTTATCAAACCTTAAATATGAATCTTATAAAGAAAATTTTGTCCAAAGAGAAATTTTCTTCCTTAGTTTCTTGGTTACCCAAACCCTGGCTATCAGAAACAGTACAGCCAAGGCTTTGTTAAGTGACAGAAGGAAATGTAATTCATAAGTTTTCTTACAACTTAGGTCATAGTACTTGTGAGTTCAGATCACCAATATTTCCTGCATATCAAAGTCACAGAGAATCTCAGAATATGGCATGGGAGAAAAGAGGGAGGTTGGGGGAAGAGGTTTCACGTGAAGATTAGGAGTGACATAAATTACAAATGGTTTGATGAGCACACCAAAAGACAATGCTAGAGCTGGATTTATTCCGGGAATTGTGAGAAGAAACCCTTACCTATGTGTGTCTGCATTTGAGAATAAATGAAATGTGGTGTGCTTAGAAAGGCTCAAGGGCCAGGGAGATGGCTCAGTAGAATAAGCACTTCCCTGGCAAGCACAAGGGCCTGAGAGTTCAATCCCTGGTTATGAAAAAAAAAATAAAAGGCTTAAAAAGTATCTGATGTCTGCTTTTTGGGGTTCAGAACCTAGAAATTCTACCATGCTCTCAGTATTGGAGGTGGGAATTGGGAGTTAGTGGAACTCTCCTGGTGTCCTTGATGTAAGAATGGGGCTCATAAGCCCTTAGACTGGATAGAAGTTATGACTGACACTTTAAGATGCAATATCTCCAGGGCTTCTGAGGTCTGGAGGAAGATCTCATAAATAGATTGTGGCTATGCCTAGAAAGCAGACTGAGAGGTAAACATACTATTGATTTCACTCAGCAAGGATATTTCCCACCAGACTATCCTGTGCCCAAGCAACACTGAAGATAACACTATATATTAAAGGATATTGAGGCCAAAATATAATTCTTCTCCTAGTTCTGGGGATTAAATTTAGGGCCTCCTATGAGTTAGGAAAAGCACTGCACCCCAGAACTGCATCCTGAACCCAACCACCTGCATTCTTACCAGCTGCTCTTTTAAACAACACCACAGAGAGACATATGTGGCATTTGAGGAAAACTGTGCCGTAAGTAACTTGTAAGACTGACTTTAATAACTAAAACAATGGAAATTCCTTAAAAATGGACTTAATTTGAACTAGCTTGTTCAATTTTTACTACTCATACTACCTCCTACATTTCACAAAAATGACAATATTAATCTGAGTAGTTGCAAAAGGTACAGAATTTTATTCTTTTTCTCTAAGTGATAATGTGTATCTGGAAGCATCTAATGCTTTACCATCATTTTATTAACATTCACAATGACTCTGTGAGTACTATTTATTTTTGTATTCTGACGATAAACAACAGCAAACCCAGAAAACGCAAATTGATTGGTCAGATTTGTGTGCCTAAGTGTTACTGTTTGAAACAGTGCTGCCTTGGGATTCCATATACAGAGTGTCCCTGTCCATATCCCAGGACAGATCCTTGGGTCCTGTCCCACAGTGCCATCTCCATATTGTGTTTGTTCCCCTGAACTACCTCATCCTTGTCTTTACTCTTAAAACCTCTAAAAGACCATACTCATAAGTAAACTAAATCAGAGTCATGTCTCTAAATACTGTATTGCTTTCCTAGTGTGAAAAGCTGAAAGAATAAACAGGACCCAAAATGTATAATAAGAGAAGAAACTATTCAAAAGGAAAGAGAAAGTAGGATGGAAGAAAGAAGAAAAGAGGGAAGGGAAGAGTAAATATATACGCAAGATAGTTAAAATAGTTATTTTGCTAATTTCTCTTAGTTCATTGAAAAGAAAGGTTTGTACTAATGTTTGGAAATTCAATGTCTATGTGTTGTACTCTGAGTAACTGATTTACAGATAACAATGTGTAATGTATTAACCATTTGTTACCCTCCTATAATTTTATTTTTGTGGCTAGCTCATCCCTCCCTGGGGGCGGAGTTAGTGGTATGTGATTCTGAGGATCAAACTGCAGTCCCTGTGCTTGTCTAAGTTTGCTAAGCAGGCACTTTTAGGCCACCGAGATATCTCACAGGCCCAATTCCTATAATTTTATTTTTTTCTCTTTAAAATAAAATTAAAACAAAACCCCAAACCTCTCCTCTCCTCCCCTCTCCTCTCCTCCCCTCCCCTCCCCTCCCCTTCCCTCCCCTCTCCTCCCCTCACCTCCCCTCCCCTCCCCTCTCCTCCCTTCCCCTCTCCTCCCCTCCCCTCCTCTCCTCTCCTCTCTTCTCCTCTCCTCTTCTCTCCTGTCCTCTCCTCTGTTCTCCCCTCCTCTCCTCTGTTCTCCCCTCCCCTCCTCTTCCCTCCCCTCCCCTCCTCTCCTCTTCCCTCCCCTCCTCTCCTCTCTTATCCTTTCCTGTCCTCCCCTCCCCTCTTCCTCTCACTCTCCCAAATCCTCTCACCTCCTCTTCTACCCCTCTCCTCTTTCCTTCTTTTCTCTTTTCTTCTCTGAAATCTTACATTATAGTGAACAACTCTTGACCAGTTTCTACTCCCTCACTGATATAAATCTACACTCAAGTTTTAAATAAACACTGATTTTTTTTCGTTGCAGATTACTATAGTCCACATCCTAGTACCCAAGTGTTTGGGAATATCATGGACAGACTCTGTCTTCAAACTACTTAAGCTTTAACCTCTGTTGGAACCTATGTTCCTTTAAAGATTATGACTTTCAGTAGTTCTCAAATTTTAATATTTATCAGAATCATTTTGTTAAAACACACAGTATATCTGGGCTGGAGTTTGAGAATTTCAACTTATAAAAAGTTACCAAATGACACTGCTACATTAGCTACAAATAAATCATTTTTAGACCTAAATGATCATAGTAAAGCCTCATTTTGAGTTGAACAGAATTATCTCATTATATTCTTTGTAATTGAAACCTGAAATAATCCTTTTTCTTTTAATAGGAATTTCTACTTCTTAACTTCACCAAATATTAATTTGGCAATATTATCTTTATATAAAAATTTTTAATTATTGTATATAGTAGTAAAAGCATGAATAAACATCAATGTTTTTGGCAAGAAAAATAGTAAATTCATGCTTGGAAGAGCAATTCACAGATGTGCAGCTATCCTGATTCACATGCATTTCTGCAGCATGTTCTCTCAATAATCCTTGTGAGTTTCAGTTTTCAAAAAAGGTTCTTAAATACTCCAATATCCTGCTTTCTCCAGAAACCCTTCATTCTTTCTGGTAAAAAATTTTTGCATTAATAGTTACATGTCCTTCATCAAACATTTGCAAATCTCAACATATAATTTCCATAATTATACTATGTGCATAACGTATACAACCAAATCTAGGGTTTTTTGGATGTTAAACTTTTTATTTTTATTTTAGTTTTTGGTTATTTATTTATTTATGTTTTGACATCAGTTATTTTTATTTAAAAAAATAAAAACAATGGTACAAAATCTCAAAGATTTTAGGAGAGAAACAATGGTTAGTACATTGTGTATTGTTACTGCCAAAGTATTTTCTCATATTATAAGATATAG
>NDGN011201314.1:0-14268 GCA_002564285.1 Tympanoctomys barrerae | reverse complement strand
TTTTTTTTGCCCAACTGGGAATTGAACTCAGGCCCTTGCGCTTGCCAGGGAAGTGCTTATTCCATTGAGACATCTCCCTAGCCCCCATCTGTATGTCTTCTTTTGTATAACCTCTGTTCAGATCTTTTGCCCCCTTTCTTATCAAGCTATATGCTTTTGCCCAGCAGATTTTTGACAAGCAGCTTCTTCCGGGCTACAGTTTGCTTATTCACATCACCTGCATCATTTGATAGATTTTCCTTTGATGAAGTCTGTGTTTTATTTATTATTAGTTTTTAGATAGGCAATTTTGACTTTTCTAGCCTAAAAACAGCAATAACAACAACAAGTAACAAACCTTAGCTTAGCCCATTTTTTAAAAAATGTATTTAGTACAGGGTCTCACTACACAGATCGGACTTGCAATGATCCTTCTGTTTTCAGCCTCTTAAGTGCTGAGATTACAGGCCCCACCACACCCAGTCTCAGTCACCCTCTCAGCAAACCCCCAGGGCAGAGCTGGCAGAGCAAGCTGGGCTTTGAACCCTGGTCTCTGCATCTGCCTAAGTAGGCGCTTTAGTCTGCTGAACGATCAGGCTGGACCCTAACTCCCCAGTTATAAATATATTCTCTTGTTTGTTTTAGCTTTTTCATTTAAGGACCTGTCTATCCTAAAATAATTTATGTGAAAGATGAAAGGTAGAAACAGAGGTTTACTTTTTTCCATCTCAGTATTCAATTTATTGATATTATCTTTAATTTATTACTGTCTTGGTTACTCTTCTCTGGTTGCTGGAACAAATACCCAATACTCAAAATGAAGGAAGGAAAGACTTATTTAGCTCATAGCTACTGGAGGTTTCATAGTTTAAAACAACCTGAACTATGTATCAAGACCTTGGAGCCTTATTTGCTCAGGAGAGAGGGTCAGTGCCTCCGTCTTTCCCAAACGTCTCTCTGCCGCAGGAAGTCTCAGTCACAGACACTGCCCCGCTCCCACAGGATCAGAAGAGGAACTAGGGCGCAGTTGCATCCAAGATGACCCACTCCACACCTCCAAAAAAGGCCCGCAGACTGGAGATAAGCCTTGCTGCCAGTTTAAGGGGTTCGCGCCTCGCTGGCCCTGCCCCTTGAGCCCCACCCTGCTTCTTCGGTCTGTCCACCCCATGACTTACATGAGACTTTGGGAGAACAGCCAGACACAAATCATAATATTGCAGAACTCACTATGTAACACAGGCTGGCCTTGAACTCACGGCAATCCTCCTGCCTCAGCCTCCCAAGTGCTGGGGTTACAGGTGTGCAGCACCACACCTAGCTAAAAGAATCCTCTTTCTACCTGACAAGAGCATAAAATTCCATAGTGATGTATAATGAATAATTTTCTACAAAGATAGGTCAAATAGTGTAGCTAAATACTTACCATATATTTTATTCTTGGGAAGAGTGACAGGATTTTCTCATTACCAGACTATTGCTTCCTTTGAGTACTTGGTTTTAACAAAGAAAAGGATATCAAATTTATCTGATTCTCTTCTTCATTCCCATGATCCTCTTCTTCCTCATCTTGATTTTTGTCACTATTAATGCCGTGGCTGACATTTATTGAGCAGTTACTCTATTCCTCTGACCCTAGCCTAAGAACCTTATTCATATCTCATTTTAAATCCTCACACCAACCCCATGTGTCAAGTCTTGTTTTTATTTTGACTTTGTGGATCAAGCTTAGTGAGGAATAAGACTGTTCCGTGTTCCCACAGTCGGGCAGTGGCAGTGCTGGGGCTCTACCTCAAGTCCTTCTTATTTGGAAGGCTGACATTTCAGTCATCTTCTATAAAATAATGTTATACCAAACCTAATGCAATAGGTTTATCCATTTTAGTCTCCTTCAAGGATCATTTAAAACTTTTATCCTTATTGTTGATGTTTCTGTAGCAAAGTATCAGGAATGCCCTGAAATCATCTTCATATACTCTGCCCAAAATTCTGCAATTATGCAGTCTTGAAGACATCTGGAGAAAAAGATGGTTCAGTTGGTTTTTGCATTACATGTGGTTTTATAGCCCGAGTAATTTAACCTTCTTCTTTTCTCTTCACAGTGGTAAACTATTTTCATAGCGTCTTAGGCTTTCTTTATACATCATGCATGTCTCATTCAAGTCCGAAGCTATCTTTATGTATAAGTCAGACTAAAGATTGTCACGCCCCACTGCTTCCTATCATCCAAACATGTTGCTGAAATTCCAATTATGACGACTCTTTTCGACTAACCACATAAATTCAGCCCTACAGTTGGGACTTTTAAATTTAACTATTAGCATAGAAAGAGTTATTAATATATTTTGCATTAAGCTATATATAACACTTTGTACTGAACTCTTTGTTTTGCTAGGAGCTGAGCACCTGCCTCATCACCCTTGCTCTCAGGAATCCAAAATTTCTTTTAAAAATACACACACACACACACACACACACACACACACACTAATATAGCTGCAAAGGTAATTTTAGCATTTTGTGCTTTTTACTGACTCTCAAACAGGGAATTGGAACCTGACCAGGTGTCTGTATTGATATACAATAACTGCTTCCAAGATCAGAATGATAATCTCTTTACTTGATATAAACAGAAGAGTTAAAGAATTCATACCCGGGGAGCTTGAGAAAATGGCTTTTTCTGAAGGTAAATGGTACAGGAAGAAAGAAACAATGACAAAGAAAAAACTATACTCCATGTCCTAACCATACAAACAAACACTCTATCACAAGTTCATCAAGCAGTGAGAAGTAGATTACAGCCTAATTGTCCCTTTTTTATTAGCATATGTTTGTGATACATAATAAATGCATTTATCATGGGGTATTGGTGCATGTACCTGTCACATCTTGATCATTTTTACTTTCTCTGTCTCCCTTTTCTCCTGTCACCCTATCCCGAAATCACATGCATTCATTAGTTAATATAAATATTGTTTTGAAGATGTGAAATTAAGCATATGTATTTTATTTCTGATACCTTTCATTTTGTTAAATAGACATCATATCTGTGAGCTTTATGGCTCTGGATGAAAGCATAATGAAAAAAGTTAGTACATTCTCAGTTTAATTTTATAAAGATCACACAATAATGGTGACAGGTGGAGCCACATGGGGGTGGAGGCAAATTGGTCTTCAGTCCCAGACGTCAAAGACGTGCTGCCGACATCAGGCAAATGTCTCATGGTTGGGAAAGGTGAGGGAACTCAGCGGGCTGGTCTTTGATACCTAGGGCTTTCATTTTTAATTAAAGAACATAACTCTCTGAAAAGTCATCATATCATCCTATTTTATATAGGGCTTGGATGCTTTCCCTGTGAAGAAGATAATAATTGGGAAAATGTTTAATACAGTGCCTAGAAGGTGTTACAGGTCTAATAAAAATCATGAAAGTTGACATTTATTCAGCATCATCTCAATAACTATTAAAAAAAAATCCCTGTGACGAAGTCACAAGTATAACCCCACTGTGAAGATGAGAAAACTGATTCTTAGAGAAGTTTACTGACCTACCCAGGGTCACCACTCCAAGAAGTGACAATGCTAGAGAAGCAACCAGCTTTTCTGACTTCAGAACCTATGCATCAATTCACAGTACAGTATCTGGGAACGTTTCTCCCTTCTTTGAGTGTAGATTAGATTCCTGGCATATGTTTCCTGGAAGAGCTTCCTGGTATACTGTGTGACAGACTCATTTATTTCTCCCTATGTATGACTTCATCAGAACAGCAAAAACTTTTGTGAGCCTTGTCTTTAGCACTTTTTTTCTCCTAGCACCCCTTCTTCCCGGCAGGGTACCACTAACTCGACCCCATGTGGAAAGACGCCCTGCTGCTCTTTTGATGCCAATGTGCAATCATCCTTCACACTTGCACCAACTTGACTCTGAAGACTTTTCTCCATGTTTTTGGGTGTCTCTTACAATAGCCCAAAGCATCTGTCCTCCTCTGAGTGAGAACATGAAGCAGCTGCTCGCTGTCACTCATACGAGACCTTTTTTTAGGTACTTAGAAACCCATTGCTAATGTTTTCTGCCCCTGACTTTCCTAAGTCATAATTCTAGCTGCTGGTCCTCTTTCTCCCTCCTCTTCCTCCTTTTCCTTCTTAATTCTCCTTCTGCTTTACATATAAATCACTTCCAAAAGACCCATTTCCAAAATTGCTAATCATTTTAGTTCCTGTCCTCCAGATTCCTTTAGCATCTGAATGTTCACTGGGTATCAGGAAGACATTAACATACAGTATTTAAATTATAGCATCTGGGAAAAATTTTAAGCATGTCCATAGGGATATCTTCTGTTGTTATACAAATTACAGGCAAGACATTAAAGAAAATGGAGGCTTTCTTGTTTTTCAGATGGTGTTTTATCTAAACTGATAGAAGACAAAAGATGGCATATTGTTTCCCCTGTATTGTAAAGATATGAGTATAGTTGTTTGTAGAAAAATGTTATATTCTCTAAAGTTAACAATTAGTCACATTTGTATATTTTAATGTATATCATAATGGGTACCAATAGACTGGGAATTTAGAGGCAAGAACTCATACTCTTTAAAGGAATCATGTAAACCTTTATAGAAGAGGTATTATCTTAAGGCGTAAGCATGATGTAATGCAGTATGAAATAAAGAAGTTGGAAGGAAGAGAAGTTACAAATGGAAAAAGAGTTTAATCAAAAATTTGAAGGAATGAAAATATCTCAGAAAAGGGAAAACAGTTCTATTTTGTGTCATTCACTTTGGTTGATATGTCAGAAAATATCAGCTGTGAAGCTGGATATCAAGACTGCAGTTAAATTACTTAAGATATTTAAGCCAAAGTTGAATTTTGTTCAGGAAGACAATTCTGACAATGGAGCATACAGTGAATGGAGGAATCAGTTTCAAAGTTGATACAGGCATGATCACTGAGACTGATATAAACTGAGGACTGAGGGTGTGCCCAAGGGAGAGTTGGGAGTACCAAACCAAACCAGGATTGCCTGAGGATGAAAAATATGAAAAGGACCCGAACAACTGACTTGAGGACAACACTATGTAATAAAACAAACATTGTCGAATTGTGTTATTTTGTTTAATTAAATTCTGTATCATTTTTTATTTTCCTTTTCTTTCTTTCTTTTTTTTTTTTTAGTGCTAGGGATTGAACTCAGGCCCTTCAGCTTGCCAGGCAAGCTCTTATTCTACTGAGCTATCTCCCCAGCCCTTTTGTATCATTTCTAGTGTTCATCATCATCATCGTCGTCGTTGTCGTCGTCGTCATCATCATCATCATCATCATCATCATTCTTTATTCTTTTTAAAATATACTCCTCTAGAATGCAGTGGCCGGGGTTCAATCCCTGGGGTATACTGAGATAGCAATTGAGACTGGGCGTGGTGGCACGTGCCTATAATCCCAGCACTAGGGGGGCTGAAAACAGGAGAATCACTATGAGTCTGACCTACATAGTAAGACCCTGCAGACTATCCTAAATACATTAAAAAGTTCCCCCTCGAAAGAAAAATATGAAAGAGCCTTCAGATTTTATGATTAAGAGGAACTGAATCCCTTTGGATGGGAAGTTTTCAGGAGAACAGAAGAAAGGGTGCAGAGCTATGTGAAGAGAAGCGAAAAGAAGAAAAGAAATGCGATGGCAATTTGGAAGCCAAGAGGTTTCCTTGGATTGAGTTTGCTTTTGGCACAAGTGCCAACACTCAAACAAGTGTTGTCTCCTCATTCAGAGGAAAAAGAAATAGGATTCCCGTCCAGTGTGTGGGCAGATGGCTGTAGTCCCTGCTGGCTGAGAGGCAGGAGAAGAAGGCTTCCAGCCTGAGGCCAGCCTTGGCAATTTAGCAACTTAATGAGATGGTGAGAAGGTGTCTCAAAATGCTAAATAAGTAAATAAACGATGCCGGTTGGGTTGCAGTTCAGTGTGAAGGCTCTGTGTTTGGTCCTTAGTGCCATGAAAAGCAGAAGGAAAGAAGAGAGAAAGAAAAAGAAAGAAAGCAAGGTAAAGAAAGGAAAAAAGAAAACAAAAAGAGAAGGAAGGAAGGAAACAGGGGTCCGAAAGGAGGAGAAAAGAGATAACAAAGATGAGAGCACACTCTTGAGGAGCATAAGAACGAAGAAGTTTTGAGGAGAATAAACGAGTCACTTCATGGTCAAAATCTGAGGTAAAGATGGATTTCAGGCGTTGTTGTGTTGTTGGACACTAATTCTTTTAGGCAGATGGATGTGGAGTCATCTATGGACAGAGGAACAAATGGCAGCTCAGCAACATTGGAGGAAGAACTGGTGGAAGCTTATGGGGAGCACAACCCATGCAGCAGTGAGTGCCAACCAGGGAAGTGAGTGGCACCCATGGGTAAGGAGCACCCGCAGGCTGCTTAGTGCAAAGACAGCGAGCGTCCAACAACTTCATTTGTCTTGATCATTATTTTACCTCTCAGATGTAGAGGAATGAGCCAGGAGATTAGTAATCTCTGCATCATTCTACTCAACAAGAAGGAAGAATGCTGGGAATGAGGGACCAGGGATTATCTCACCTGAAAGTGTATTACAAAGTCAGACAGAAAGCACAGATGTTAGACAAGGCAATATACAGAAACTTCCATGAGCTCAGCAATGTATGAATAAGGCAAGGGGGGCATATAACCACCATGAATACAAAAGAGAAGTAAAAGAATCTATTTTAAAATTGACACAAAGACCCAGATAAACATAAATATGGGGAAACAAGACTTGCCAGGAGCATAAGTGAAATGATGAAAGAGAAGCGGCAATACATCCCTCACGTATCAGGGTGAGGTGAGCTGGTGATCGTGAGCTTGGACTGGATTACTGAACATGGTGCGAAGAACAAAGCATGGTGACCTCACTGGATTGAGTTGTGGTTGCCACGTCCAAGATTTTAAATCTAACTTTGCTGCTATCTTGGATTTTTGCCATAGGCCCCAATGTCATGAATAATACAAGAGGTATCAAATCCTCCTGTATTCCAAACAGGACTGCTAGCTCATTTTTGTGGAACATGCTATCAGACTGTAAATCCGGTTTTGTCAGCATGAGCTCATCACCCACCTCAGGGGAAGATAAAAGAGGGGCACACTCCACTCCTCTCGGCAAGACAGAGGCTTCAAGAGAGCTCCTTGAGAGCATGACTTTATCTCCTGGAGTCTGGGGTGCAGGGACACTCATATCTGCCTCTCGCCAGAAGTCTAAGATGGAAAATCTGGGTGCAGAGACACTGAGGTACACAGCAATGAGAAAGGACAGTATTGTGAAGGGGTGTGCACAATCTGGGGTGCAACAGGGGGGCTCAGCTCAGCACAGAACATAGGCCTGGAGGTCCTACATGCTGAGGAGCCCAGGGCCTGACCAGGCCTTTGAACAGCCAGCTGAGAGAGGAACCGCTGCTTGTATCAGGGTTTCTCCAACTTTAGCCTGCATTAAAATTATCCAGAATGTGTCTGTAAAGCATAGATTCATGGAGATTCTAATTCCCTAGGAATGAGGAGGGGCTCAAAATGTGTATTGCTAATAAGCTCCTGGGTGATTTAATTTTGTCATCTGTGGACTAGTCTTTGACCAAAAACAAACAAACAAACAACTGGCTTAAATGTCATACGTGGTGCAGCTTGGAGGAACACGTAACAGTGCTGTGAACGAGAATCAGCTGCGCACATCTGGACATCAACAGAGCTTTCTCCCAGTTTCTTCTCTCCCAACCTAACCTGCTCCAGTCTAACCTTAATGTTAGCTGGGGAAAACATGGCTTGAGTGAAAAAGAGGGAGAGTCGTGAAATGAGCCTGTGACCAACTCCAGGGTGCTATGACCAGTTCAGCCCTGGGGAAGGAGGGAGGGCAAGCCCCACACTGGACATTGGTTTGAAATTTTAAGCAATCTGCAGTTGTAGACTGGATGAGAGTTACAGAGTTACTTGCTTTTCCGTGCCCAAGGAACTGTTCTTAACTCCTACATTAGAAAAAGCTAGGAATCTGTTCAAATTTTGTACACAGGTATAAAAAGAATGGGAAAAAGAATACAGTTAATGCCCTTCGGCCTGTTTAAGCAGTCGATCACACAGGTCTTAATTTTTCAAACTGTTACCAGGTCCGGAGAAGTACAGCCTGGAAAACAGGATGCTAGAAGCCTCAAGGAAGATGGAACCATGCATGGAAATAAGGACCTTCAGCCTGGAGAAGATTTAGCAGACATAATGACACACTTAAAATACCAAAGGGTTTTCTTGTCAACAAAGTCTTAGCCTTCTCTTTGGATTCCAGGGCCCACAATTAGCTTAAATTAGGGGAGGAGCCTTCTTGGGCTCAGGATAAAAATACTTAACAATTAGAGCCATGACACTTAGTGGTGGCCACTGCCTCAAATGCTGAAGTCAGTTTTAGACAGAGGGTAGATTTTGGGCACCTTTGAAGAGCACACCAAGGGGCTGGGGATGTAGCCGCAGTAGAGTATATGCCAAGCACATTTTGCAGCCCAGAACTAATATGGTGAAAGGAGGTCTCCTTAGGAGTGGGTCACTGGCACTTCCTGACTTCCTAGCTTGCTTGCCCCCACTGCACTACTAGTTGCAACTAATGCCATCAATCCTATACTGTAATTGAGCCCAGACCCTCCACAATTCTGGTGGGGACAACAAGTTGCTTATGGTTTAAGATCTGGTTCATTGAAATTTGGTAAATGGTCCTTGGTCACCAGGACTTTCTCTTTTTGTGGTTTGTTTTGTGGTACAGGGGTTGAACCTAGGTTAAGTAAGTCTCTTCCATTCATCCATACCCAGCCCACAGTTGGGCCTTTCTAAATAAAATACAGTTTATAAGCTTGTTGTCCATGACCAGGTCCTGCAGGAGGCTCAGGGCTCTGACATGCTCTTGCCGGTTCCTCCCCCATTGTCTTATACCAGACAATGCAACACTGCTGAAACAACCGGCCAGCAGCTGGAAGAGCGATGAGAAACCAGGGAAGTCAGAGACTGGGTGAGAAGTATGAAAAGCCCCATATAGACAGAGCAATGAGAAGGATGCTGAGCACATACGATGTAGGTTGGAAGGAGGAAGGGAGTGGCATGTTACTGCTCCTTGCTTAAATGCCAAAGTTTGTTAGGCCTTGTTTATATGCTCATAGACAAGAACAGTGACCAGTTGTGTCAATCAAGATTTTACACAGACAAAAAGGTATTGTGTGTCTAGCTCAAATGTTGACATATAATAATCTGGGATCAAGCAATTCTTAATCTTCCTCCAAAATAGCTTCCAAATGTCCTCAGGGATGCAGAAAAATATTAGTGAAGGTCAGGGGTCCACAGGATAGCGATTGTGACAGCTGCAACCCCTCACATTTACTTAGTGAAACAATGGGCTTTCAGACAATGTCTTTCCAATTTGTTTTCAACATTGCAGCTGCGGTGCTCTTTGCAAAACACAAATCTGATCGTGTCACCAACCTGCTTAAAACTTTTGAATGGCTTCCCACTGTTCTTGGAATAAAGACCAGATCTTTAACAAGGAGCTGGTGGCTTGGGCCCTGCAGGGGGCTGGGAGGGGCTGGAGACAGGGAAGAGGAGTGAGCCACCTTGGCTGGCTCTGGGATGCTTTCCCTCCACACACCCTTTCTTGGTTAGTTTCTTGAAGCTGGCTCTGTAGATCAAAACTCAAGTAGCCCATTCTTAGGGAACCATCCCTGTGTCAGCGCCCTACCCCTCCTGGACTCCTTTGTCCTTTGTGTGTTAGGTATCCACTTTTTTCTTTGAAGGCACTTACCTCGGTTTGTAATTGTATGTTCATTAGAGACATTATCTGCTTATCCCTCTCTTCCATTTCCATTAGTCCTCAGCTCTGTGAGAGGGAGAAAGGTCCCCTGTACAGTATCCCTGGTATCCCCCAGCTGAACCCTGTGCCTGGCTCAGGGAAGTCGTTAACGCCCTCTTGTTCCATGAGTGGAGGACTTCCAAATTACGCTTTCTCTCTCTGACATTTTGATCTCTATAAAGGCAGGAAAGTGTTAACCAGACAGAGAATAAAATTCTTAGTTATATTTCCTCTGCTTGCATGCAGTGATTTATTTTAAAACACAGAACCCTATAGCTCTAATCTTCCTTCGTATTATGTAGAAATCAGTTCATCAAAATAACCCTCTAACTCTACCTGGTATTCTCATTTATTCCCCATTTTCTCTGGAATGAATTTAAGTAGTCCTTCTTGGGGTTCATCTTCCTCTGGGAAATCATATGGAGAACATTTTATTTTAGGTTAATTCAGTTGAGATTTTATTTAAAGGCACCCTAACTTACAGGCACTGACAGGTAAATGTTTATGAAAAGATAATATCTATATATATATACACTATGCGTGTCTATCAATCCATCTAAAAATATGTGTTTTCATGACTTGAAATGAAAAAGATTGGAAAGCATTAGAGTGTGGTTTCCACCCCCAGACTTTACCCTTTCCAGCTAAGGATTTGGTGGAATAAGAGGCAGTTGTGACTTTCTAATGCATGGCTGAAAGACATGTGCCTCCTCTCCTAATGAAATACTCACATAGTGAGTCATAATGCCAGGGGCACTGTTCTCCAAGACTGCATCTCTGTTTATTTCTAATCCAAATTCTGAAAAGAGCACACATCTAGACCTAACTCTAGATCTCTGTGTGGGGCTGAAGCATGCACTTCTTGTCTCATTTCTTTCTCTTTCTTGTGTGCTCTGAAGCAAAACTGACAGCCACTGGGCAGGAGTGGTCAACATTAGGAACCTGAAGGCAGAAGAAAAATAAGGACTCCTGTTGTCAGTGACGACTGTGCCGCAGTGGAGAATGTTTCTCTCATGAAGCCACAAAATTGGAGATAGAATCTCTTGCTGAATCATGCTCAGCACAGGCCAAGTAGTATAGGTGAACAACCTCAGTTATGACTATGTACAAATAACCAAATGTTAAAAAAAAAATCTGTCTATTTCCTTATAGAATATGGTTCCGATTCTGTCTGTCCCTCAGAAGGCACTCTTTTGAGGTACAGGGAGAGAGAACAATGCTTTCTTTTATTCTACAACACCCTGTAGTTATCCTTGTGTTTCTCACCATCTTTCTACTGCCAGATTGCTTTAAAACTGGGCTTCCAAGAGCCCTGCCTCCTTTGCTTCACCACTTGTACTTTTCTGGGTGTCTTGTTTCATTTCCCATCAAATGACAGGAAGAGTCTAGTAGCCCACTGAGTAGCCCTTGGTACTTGTTCCTAACAATTTCAACACGTTGGCCATTGCCATTCCCACTGTCTTCCCTTGTTTCACTGACCCCAGGTTGGCCCTTCTCTGCAGAGATGAAGCAGCCTCCTGTCCGTTAGCTACTTATGCTCAGACACCATTACCTCCCAAGGTCCAGGTCATGATTCCTCTCTCCAACTTTTGCCTTCAGAGTTGTCATTCATCTTCTCATTTTCATCTACCATCTATTTCCAGTGAATCCCCAAATGTTCGTCCCTCACACTCAATGTGTCCCTGAGGATCAACCTCACAGCTGTATCATCCAGCCAACTCTCTGGAGAACAGTTCACACGTTCATATCATGGTCCCTGTTTCCCTTTCTCATCTCTCCACATCAATTTCTTCTACTGAGATCCCAAAGCTCTCTTTTCATTGACTCATTTTCCTTCACAATCTCTGCATCCTGTTAGTTACTGAAGTCTTCTTTTTCAGGCTTGTAATATCGGCCCTATTTCCCTCCTGTACTGTCATCAGTAACAGCTTGGATGTTTTTATATCTTGTCTAGATTGTGGCCAGAAGCCTCTTGTTGGCTTCCCAAGAATGCCTTCCCCTCCCCACTCATGGTAAACAACCAAGAGCTTCCTTGTCTATAATAAAAATCCCAAACCTCTCCTTTAGGCATGGCAGAAAAGCATTTAAGATATTAACAGAATGTCTTCCCTCCCCACTCCCCTCCCCCGTCCAGTATTTTCCCCTTCTCTCTTCCACAGAGGCAGTCCCACCTTATCAATTGCTTCTTTCATGGGAGGGATGCTTGTGCTATGAACTCCAAAGCAGAAGGAACCTGTAAGGCATTTCCCAGAAGCCTCATTTCCCTAACACAGCAGTACCAAATGTCTTTGAAAGTAGTAGAGGGGAGGAAACGTGATTGATTCAGATTCAGCAAACAGTGTGAGATTGCAATATGTTGCTCATAGCAATGCCCGAAAAGGAGATGGAACTCAGAAGCAATAGCTTTAGAGTCTGCACAGGAAGGGGCACTATATCCACATGCTGAGTGATATTCCCATATGCCAATGTTTTTTGTAAAACCAGGGAGAAGGTCACAGGAGTTCAAGTGTCTTTGATGAACTTCACAGAGAAGCAGGAGTAGTATCTTCCCACTGGAATAGACCAAACAAATCCAATCTCTTTTTGTCCTGGGTTCCAGATCAGTGTTCCAGATTAGGATGTAGTCCTGGATGGAAATGGGAAAGCAATGAACAAGCTGGATTTCCTCACATTACACAGAGCTTGCTCAGAATGTAATCCATTTTGAACTAAGATTAGACTACAATTCTCCCTTCTGCTAACATGCAAAGTTTTCCAGAACAGGCAGCTTCAGTCTTTCACTCAACAAAATGTACTCTGTTATGGTATGAATGCATCCTCTCTGAACCCCAGACATTGTCAGTGTGGTAATATTAGGAGATGGGCCTTTAAGAGAAGATGAGCTGCTGAGGCTCTTCCTCGGGTAGATGGGATGGATAGGCTCCCATCAAGAGCCCCTCTGTGTGTGCAGCTTGCCCTGCTGCTCCTGCCACAGAAGGACAGAGCAAGAACTACCTCAGCAGACAGCAAGTGCTGTTGCTTTGATCTTGACTTCCACCTCTCCAAAAATATGAGAAATAAATTTTTATTCTTTATGAATTGCTCAATCATTGGCAATCTGCAATAGAAAATTAGGCTGCCTGGGAATATTGAAGCAAACTGGGACACTGGGTACCCTCAAGTAATAGTAGGGAAAGAAAGAAGCAATTTCCCTCATTTCTTCTGTTCTTTAGAGAAATCTTCCCTAGACTTCCTTACTCTTGGCCAAATTCTCATAAGCACATTTTTAATTGCATGTGTGACATATATTAAGTGCCCTTAAGGAGAGGTAATTTAACATTTCTGAGTGGTTATTTAATTAAATTCTATCACTATCTATAGACTAAATTCTAGAAAAGATGAGACAAAATCTGTTTTTGTGCCATCGATGCCTATGATGAACATTTCCTTTCCTGACACTAATATCGCTGGTTTCTTCCCAGCCTCTCTGAGTCTCAAAATACCTTGCTATCTTGAGAACACTCCAGTGTACCTCAACCCTTTCCTTTGCTATTGTCCACCTCAGGAAAGCAAGCCCCAGTGGCCGCACTCTCACCCTCACTCTTGAAGGACAGGTTTTACACCATCTTGCATTGAAAATTTCCTTTGTTCCATTATTGTCCCATTTTCCCCACCAGTTAGTAAGCCCCTCAGCTCTTGCTGCTGTGTTTTATAATACATGAATATAATACACACAGTAGATGCAGAGTCTCTGATTCTCACATCTCACAGCTTTGAGAGGTTATTTTATCTGCAAGAGGTGTATCTGAGTGCTCTATATGTAGAGAAAACCTACCTAAAACTTGCTTGAATGAATGTGGTCCAAAGCAGGGCAACAACTGTTTAATGCCTTATCATACTCAGTTTGCTCCAAGTCAATTCATTTCAAAAAATATTTCTTGAGTTTCTACCTTGTGTCAGGAACTCTTCTAGGAAACTGAACACATCCAAAAATAAAGCAAAACTCCCTCTTCTCCTGGAGCTTACATTCTGGTAGGAGGATCATACACAAGAATATTAATACCACAAATATGATGATTAGAATTTGGGAAATTCAGGCCGGCCAAATAGCTCAATGGATTAAAGCACCTGTAAGAAAGCACAGGAGCCAGGGGTTTGATCCCCGGGCCTGCCATGCTGGCCCCAACCCCCAGGGTACACTGAGATGGTGATTGAGACTGGGCGTGGTGGCTTGCGCCTGTAATCCCAGCTCTTGGGAGGCTATAAACAGGTGGTTCACTATGAGTCTGATCTAATAGTTAGACTCTGAATACCCTGTAGGCCCGTCTCTAAAATACTCACACACAGAAGGAGAAAGAGGAGGAGGAGGAGGAGGAAGAGGAGGAGGAGAAGGAGAAGGGGAAGGAGAAGGAGAAAGAGAAGGAGAAGGAGAAGGAGAAGGAGAAGGAGAAGGAGAAGGAGAA
>NDGN011201170.1:0-13369 GCA_002564285.1 Tympanoctomys barrerae | reverse complement strand
AAAAAAAAAAAATATATATATATATATATATATATGGCAGCTTTAAGGGAAACAAGAACACATTTTTAATTTGAAAATTACTATTTGTGCGGTCACATCAACTCTGTTTAACTGTGCATGTAGCAGTGAGCTTGGCTGTGTGGCACTCCTATCTAGACACCCATGTTGGGAAGATCTCAGTGAGACCAGGAGGGAGGGGATATACATTAAAATAATACCTTAGTGATAATCAGAGTCCTAAATCCTCATAAAGGTTGCACTGAATCCACTCAGGTTGTTATGAAAACGTAACTGACAAAGATTCAGCTCTGTACTTCTTATGTATAAAGAACTTTGACTAAACCACAGGAAGTGAAAGTTTCCCAAAGTAATACAACAACCTTTACTATATGCTGTTCATGC
Organism: Tympanoctomys barrerae; assembly: GCA_002564285.1. Classification (NCBI taxonomy): domain Eukaryota; kingdom Metazoa; phylum Chordata; class Mammalia; order Rodentia; family Octodontidae; genus Tympanoctomys; species Tympanoctomys barrerae. Next base: position 12,967 of record NDGN011201170.1, on the reverse strand, counting down.
TCATGTTTATTACTTTTTTTTGTAATGCTTGTTGCAACCCCATTAAACTGATCACTTGATGCTAATAGGGCAACCTGCAGCTACAAGAATCCTGTCCTAATGCATTTACTTACATGTCTATAATAATCTGGCTGTTCTCCTGTGACCAGGAAAAGCACTGGGAAACTTCCAGAAGAAATGCAAGTTATATAATCTTCTATATGTTAAGCACCATCAAGCCTTCCCAATAGCAACACTGGCAAAGTCTTACTAGGGCTAATGTCACTGGTAAGTAGCCATCAGCTTCTCTTCCATCTACTCTTTGAACAGTCCTTACAACCATTTTATTTTTCTTTCTTTCTTTTTTCTTTAGTACCCAGAATTGAACTCGGGACCTTGTGCTGCCATGCAGGCACTTATGCCACTGAGCTGCCACTGAGCTATCTCCCTGGCCCCTTAAGTCCTTTTAGCTGAGTGTGAATAAGAGAGGAAATACTAATTAAAATACTAATTCAAAATTTCTTGATCTAGAAGTTTGATGTGTGTGCCCTCATGATTGTGAACATTCAGTGAGCTTATACTTAAGGTCTATGAACCTTATCTGTATGCATATTATACATGAAAAGAAGTAAAAAAAAAAAAAAAAGATGTATTTGTTCACAGATAAGTTTTCCCCCTTCCTGATAACAATGAGAATAGAAATGACTGAGAAAATTATTTTTCCTCATCTATTTATGTATTTATTTAGCAGTGTTGGAGATGGAGCCCAGGACCTTGTAAATTACCCAAGCAACCTGCACAGAGCTGCAATGCCAGCCCCCAAAATATTTTTTAAAGCTGTTTCAATAGTTTCTTCATCTACAAATAAAATGACCAAGTATTTGAAAAAAAAGAAAAGAAAAAGGAAAAAGGTAAATCCTTTCTTATAAGTTTCTTTCTTTTCTTTTTTTTTTATTGGTGGTGCTGAGACTTGAACCCAGAGCCTTGTGCATGCTACACAAGCACTCTACCACTGAGCTATGTTCCCAGCCCCTCTTATAAGTTGCTTAATACCAAAACGTAACTCTATTTGTGGGTTGGAAACAGTGAGCCCAGCTCTGGCAGCCATTAGTCAACCTCACAACCAAACAATCAAAATCATAACTCAGTATATCTTGGGCATGAGCTGGGCACACAGGCTGAGCTTCTACAACACTCTGAGGCAGGCTGTGAAGGCCAGAGGTGGAGAAACCTCCCTGAATTTACCGAGTTAGAAACAGGAGAGCCAGACTCTGAACACAGGCTCTTTTTAAAAGCTTTGCAGGGTGCATCCTGGCTTCTGAACCCACATTCCTTAACTTTACCTGTCAGGCCTGATATGTGGACTGGTCTTGCCTGACTTACAAAGCTCATCTCCAAATATACATTCATCACAAATTGCTCCAGGTAAGCAAGCACAGGGTCAAAAGCTGGGTTGTTCTCTATCTTTTTTCTCCTACCCTCCTGCTGCCCCACCCTTCCACACCACCTCCCCATGCATTCTTTCCATTGACCCCAGGAAACCTGACTGGGTCCTCAGTGCTGTGGGTGTGAGTAATGGAACACCCAGAATTAGCCTACTTAACTAAAAGCAGGGAGTGGGCAGCTGACTAATGTCAGAGGAGGAAAGTTGTCAGGCTTCATTCAAAGCCAGGACAAGAGGGCAGAAAGCCATGAAGGCAGTCAGGCAGCAGGAGGAAGCTTGGGTCTCAACCGCCGGCACAAGGCTGGCACAAAAGAGAGAACAGCTGCTCTGAGAGGAGAGGACAGGGCCAGGTTGGGGCTCTGGCAGAAACTCAAAGGGCCAGGCCTCAAATACGCCAGGAATTCTGCTTATGGCAATAAACACCCTCACAACGAAGGGTAGGACTGCATGAACTTTGGTGTTGGAGAGAGGAAGTACCAGTGCCAAGCAGCTAGTTGGTCCTGATAGCGCTTTTCAAAACAGGATCACGTGGATCATTCTTTTTCCAATCCTTTACAGAAAAAAAAAAAAAAAAAAGGTAGGTAAAGAGAGGAACTGATGGGCTGTAAAATAGCTTACGTATTCAACCAAATTCATTTAATTGAGTGGATGAAAGACAAGCCAATAACATGTCCTCACCTAATCACTCAACAAGGAGAGTATTAAAGCAAATACAGAGTAACTCTGCCACAGTGTTTTCCTAGGGTGGAACAAGTTAACTCTAAATATTACCCTGTTAGCTGGCAGAGCCCTAAATAACACCCGCTCAGATGGTATCTCCGTACTTCACCTCCCTGTTTCACATTCTATATACACCAATTATTATTTAAAACTATCTTTCAAGTATTAACAAATCACTACCTGCTCAAACCAGAGGGGATTATGACCAGTTGACCCTTCACTTTGAGAAGTTCCAAGTTTCCCTCTTCACTTGGAAAAATGCAGCCATAAGTATAAATGATATAAACAGCTTACAACTGTTCAGAAAATATTTAATAATTTAAAAGAGATTGAATTTTAGTCTTTACCTTAAAGTTTAAGGTGACTGTCAGTTGATTATAATTGATTATGAAATTTATTAATTGATTATGAAGCTGACTGTGAGTTTAAATTTGTTGTTGTTACTGGGGATTGAACCAAGGGTCTTTTAATGAGTCCTATCCCCTTCTTTTTCATTTTGAGATAGAATCTCCATAAATTGTGAAGCTGCCTAGGCTGCTTCACTTGTGATCTTCTTGCCTCAGTCTCCCGAGTTGTGGAATTCCAAGATGAAGCAGATTTACCAATATACTTATTACTTTTTTTTTTTCCCCTGTATTTTAAGGCAGGGTCTACAGGGTGTTCACGGTCTCACTACTAGATCGGATTTCTGGCAATCCGGCTGTTTACAACCTCCCAAGTGCTGGCATTACAGGCTTGCGCCACTAGGCCCAGTCTCAATTGCTATCTCAGCAAGCCCTGGGGCCAGGGCGGGCATGGTAGGCCTCTGCGCCTGCTTGCAGGCACTTTAATCGGCTGAGCTATTTGGCTGGCCCTCAATATACCTATTACTTTAAATACTGAAGACAATAGGATCTTGGAATCATATTCCACTGACAAAGTTTACTGCTTAGTTGATTATAAAATATACAAAGTATCAGAGGCTAGCATTTTCTTTCCTGTTACCTGCCCTTTCTTAAAATAAATTGTTTTTATTAGCAAAAAACAAATGTTCTTTTCTCATAAAATGTGCAAGACAAAGATAAAAAGATTAGATTTGGTGGCTTAGAATAACTGGTCATTATGTGTTTCTTCATAACATCTGTTACTGAACCTTTCTTTACAATTAACTGAGTATCTGAGAGTGGCAAAAACTGTGCCCTTCGAAAGTGACTCACCACTGAGTGCCAGAGATCCAGCCTAGCCCTGGACTAAACAACTGGGGGCTCTGACTAGTCAGCTTCTTAGCACAGGTGCATGCACACACACCCCACCACATGGGCAATGCATGTATCACACCTCCTTCTCCAAAAGGGCAAGATGGGAATCTATCTTTTATGCTATCACAAATATGAGGGATCCCTGAGATTTATGACGCAGATTAAAGCTGTGCCTGCAATGCAGTTCCATAATGCCATGCATGGCGCTCTTGGGCCTTGAGGTGACCAGCAAGAGGAAGCAACTGTAGCCACAGAGTAATCCTTTCTCAGCGATCAGTTTGAAGAGCAGCAATGTTTGACTAGCAATAGCTAAAATGACTTTCTACAGAACTTCCGGTTGTTACAACCAGCTTAAGGCCAATCTCACATCAGACTTTTATAGCTAGCGGATCATTATCTACAGTGAGTCTCCAAATGCAGAGAAGTTCCAGCAGTGCTGCTTGCTGAGTTTCGGGATTATTGGTTTGACTAGAATTCAATGAGAAAGAAAACACACCCATCGGCACTCAGCATGCAGGTATCAGTCCAGGTCAGAACAGTCATGTCTCACAGAACCTGACTACCAAGCCTTCTCTGGACAATACAAAGCTGCGTACCACCTCCAGACTTGACTGGCAGCCTCCCCTGTACTCTGTAGTACTGCCCCTCACAGGGACCTGTGTGACACCATCAGGGCCACAGGTCAGCCTCCATAGGACTGCATGCTAAGGACTCGGAAGGCCACCGTGGCATTGCCACTTCTGAAAGATATCCAGATACTAACAGTTCTGTGCCAAACAAAGAACACAAAAAAGCAGCAGTAACCACGCAGAGGTAGACCAGTAACTTCCTCTGGGATTGCCGGGGATCTCCGGATGGCTTCGCCACAGTCCTGATGAGGGCCCCTTCCCACCCAATCTGACCTAGACCTGCCTCTCACATCTTTCATCAGTGTCTCTCACCTTCTCCCTGCCTCCGTCCACACAGGAGGGTCCTCACTGGTGCACACACTGCCCCTCTAAGCTATTCTGGTCTCTCCTTCAAGCTCATCCTTGCCCTTGATTCACCTTCTCAGATCACAGATCTAACACAAGTCCGCTGTCCATCTCTGTCCTAAGATTGTCTCCCACCTCTCCCAACCTGCACTTGCTTAACATGCTGCTGGATACTTGTATCTGGTCTCTTCCCTAGATAGGTAGCTACCTGAGGACTACAGCCATTTCTGTTTCATACACCACTGTTCCTCCTAGGCACAGAATATACTCTCAATGTTTACTCATCATTTATAAAAGGAAATAGCTCAGTAAATTTTGTGTGGAGAAAAGGTGTGGTCTACAAACTTTTTTAATTTTTTTTTATTTTTTAAAGAGTACAAAATAATTTTATAACAGAAAAATTACAAGTGACACAGAATTTCACTTAACAAAGAAATACGAATTTCACAGTATTTGCTGGATTGCACAGTTTGTCTTTCAACTAGTTATTCATATTACCAGATATATGCATACAAAATTGGAAGAAGGAAAAAATGTAAGAAATTAAGAAGAGAAAATGTACTAACAATTGAAAAAAGGAGAAAAACAAATTAAGTATTATCTGTTCCTTTCCATCAACCAGCAGAAATCCACAGTACAGTTGTCCAAGTTGAGGAGAAAGACAGGAGATGGAGTGGGGAAAAGAGATATATCTGTGTATGTAAGCAGGATGGTTTGGTCTACAAACATTTTTATTTGTCCTATACTGGTGACAGTGACAAAAGCATTTTCACTGACCTTGGGAAATACTAATTCTTACTATTAATTAATTCTAAATATTAATTCTCATTCTACTTCTCCCTACTAAATGCCACACTGAAAACTCTGGATTAAAATGGCTTGCTATTTAATCCTTTAAAACTTGTAATAGAAACTACATTAGTAATGACAATCTGGTCCCCAGGTAGCCCACAAAAATCCTGCTCCTACTACTAGTTAACTTTTGAATGCTTACTGCATTCCAGGCATTGTTTTAAATGCTATTTCACTTCCTTTAATGTACCAAAAAGTTCCAGAAGGAAGGTATTAGCTCCCTTCTTGACAGAGGACTAGCCAGGGAGATCAGCAATTTGCCCAAGGTCACATAGCCAGCAAAGCCCAGCTTCTAGAATTATACATTGCACTCCTTGCAAATGGAGACTAGGATACAAGAAAAATAAAGTAGAACTATGGAGTCAAGGAAACCATTTGAAAAACATCTTCAGAAAAACCTGATTTTACCTTTTGATCCCCTCAATCTGAGGCCAGGGGACTCCCTCCCAGCTTCCCCAGGCTTCCCTGATCCCCACTCATCTACTTCCCCCTAAGTATAGCTTGGGGTGGCACCATCAGGGCCAGGGACAGTGGGCACCACTCAGCAGGGTAGCCCTCCAGGGACCTTCAGTGTACTGTGGTGCAAACTATATGGGCGCATACAAGTTCCCCCACCCTGAGTAGTATTTTATGAAAACAAAAATTTTATGGAGAAAAACCAATTACTGGAAGTTCAATAATTCTTCTAGTTTTACTTTCTTTTAAATTTCAAATTAACTTTATTATTTTAAAACAGCAACCACAAGTGATTCCTAAGCAGTTTCAATAGCCCTTGAATTTAAATCCTTTCAGCCCACAGCTTCTGTGTGTCAGCATTCCATTATTACAATAAATACCTGCAATAAGGTCAATTCAAAGAGACAGAAGTCTGTTCTGGCTCACAGTTTCATTGATTTCCCTGAATGGCCAGTGGATCCTGTTGTTCCTGGGCCTGTGGCAAGGTGGCATATCTTGGCAAGAGCTGTCAGGCATTCACCTCAAAGAAACACCTCAGCCAACACCCTACGCCCTTCCCTGTGAGGCTAGTCACTTCCAACAGCAGCAACCTGGGCACTTAGATTTGGACATAGGGGAGCCTGGGAGAAACTAAAATCCAAACTGCAGGAACTTCTTATTCTGTCACTAGAGAACTCAAGTTGTATTGTTCAGTGCTGGGCTGAAAGAAGAAACTAGCAAGAGCCTTCTATACATGTGAAGAGAACGAGACCAGTTATGAACTTCAACATCTTCCTTCTAGTTTCACCCAGCCTCTAGATTAGTGAATCCAGAGCCAATGCCATGTGTGCTCATTTCAGGGAGCAGGGCAGGCACTCTACCCACAGTGCTGTGTGCCACGCTCATCCAGTGCCCATGAGAGGCAGGTACCCTCCACTGGGATCACCAGAGCATTCTGGAGCCAAATGTTTGTCTCCTCAGCATTCGGGTTCTCATTTATTCTTCTGTATTTTTTTCATTAAGCATGCCCATCATGGGCTTAGGGGATCCAAAAGATGTAAGAAAGACTCAAACTAAGATACAAATAGCATATGATTATCACACACTATGAAGAATCAAACTGTATGAGGTGGTGTGAAAACAGATGAGTCAGAGTGAAAGCTTTTTTGGTACCAGAATGAACTCAGGACCTTGCGCTTGCGAGGCAGATGCTTATGCTGCTAAGCAATCTCCCCAGTGAAAGCTCCATCTGAAGCAAGACTTGAGACACAGGCAGAGTGAGCAGTGACCCAGCAGAACTGTTTAGGAGGCCCAACAGTCACAGGTGGGAATACCCAGCCTCACTGAATCAGACATGGTTCATTTCTGATACAGTTGGTAAAAGATCCATATGGAGGATCCCCGACAAGGAGGAAGTGGTGATGGAAACCATCTGAGGCACACAGATAGAATAGCTATTACCAACTCTGTTTGTTGGCCTGTGAAAAAACTATGAACCCAATATTTTCAATAAGAACCTAACTGACACTGTTCAGACTTTCATTTCTATCATCAAAATCACAGTCAAAGTATGTCAAAGTCCCAATATTTACTCATTAGAAATCAAAAACTGATTCCCACCAACTTCCCTGGGCTTCTCAAGCCTCAATTGCCTCCACTGCTAGAGCATATTACCATTCTGGGTGCCAACAACAGCATTAAGAACCAACCATTTGTACATCCCACTACATTGTGCCGTCATCTGGCTGCATCTGCACGTCAGGAACAGTGTGTGGTATTGTCATTTGAGTCAAACTATGGAGGAACTAGCATTCATCCTATCTTTGCAACACCTAGAGAGCAAATGCCATCTTTTTCAAAGTCACCCAAAAGAGGCAACATCAGGTGATCCACTCTGTCATGAATCCATCTGGGTTTATTCCATGCCCACTAAGGTTCAGGCACTGTTTCTGATTCTGTCAGTTCAACAGTGAAGGAAAAATAGCTGCTTCCCTTGGACAGTCTGCACTCAGTATCAGGGTAGGAGACCATAAACAAGCAAATAAAAACAGTGTCAGACAACAGTAAGGCTGGAAACTCAGGTTGTGCTACTTTAAGTAGTCACAGCAGGCCTCCCTGCTAAGGCAGTGCCACTGGACTGATTCTGAGCAAAGACAGCAGAACTGAAGAGACCAGCCATTGGCTAAGCAGGGGAGACCTTCTACAGATAGAGGCACAGACACAGTGCCAGGGGCTGGGAACAACAAGGGGGATGAGCCGGTGGGAGTAGTGAGGGGAGCAGGCAGAGAACAGGCAGGAAGCAGACCAAGGGAAGGATCTACTTTCAACACCAAGCACTGGCAAAAGTGAGAGGCCTCTGTAACACAATAATAATACTCCTTATCTTTATTTAGCATCTGCAAATCCATCTCAGGCCAGTCTAATATATAAAAGACACTGGCATATCTGAGAAACACTTAAGTGTAAATAGTTTCACCAAAAACAAGGAACCACTAGGTATATTTGGGGTGCCTTCCAAAATGTTCAGCTTGTAACACCGAATGGAAATGAAATCAGCATATTTCAAAATGTAATGATATTTTTAACCACTAGGATGCCCTCAGGTATAATATCCACAATGGTTTTCAGTAGAGAACAGAATGGTCTTTTTGATGTGAAACAATATTTGAATGTGCATTTAAGTAGTCTTCTATCAGTGCTGACACTTCCAAGGGAGCTGTGCCTTCACAGACATCTGGAGAGAGGTCACAATCCCTGGTGGTCACTCATACTACGAGGCGCACAGCTCCATGCAGTCCCCAGCCCCTTTGGAGTGATTTCCTGAGCTATCCTGTGACAGGTGGTGGATGCAAAGCTGCTTATTTCATGCTTTGAGGATGCTTTGTGGCATCTGCAGTCATCTTAATAGTTACTCTTATCGTAAGAAATGTAAAACTAAGAAACACGAACAATAGGACCACAGAGCATCATGGGGTTTAGATTCCTGTCTCTGCAGAGACAAAAGACTGGTCGGCACCAACTCTTTAAAACAAAGCAGCAGCCACGTAAGCACGGGCAAATATCCTTTCTAAATCCAAGAGTCAGCAGCAACTAACTAATCCCCAGACATCAGCTGCCTTTTGCATTTCTAAAACAGCATCAACTGAAGAGAAGCAGACAACCTCCACACCCTGGCAACAGGACTGGAGTGTTGTGGCTCAGCCGCAGACCACATGCCTAAGTCCAGGTTAGTTCTGAACCAAGTGGGAAGTGCCACTCACCTTCTTCCTCAGAGAAGAAGCAGAGCTGTCCCAAGCTGTAACAGAAATGGGAAAAGGCAACTTTTCTTGAATAAGCTTTGAGTAGCATTTCTCTGTTAAATCAATAAATTTCTACTAAAACAGGAAAAATTTCAAGGTATGGTACAACCATAGAAAGATTACAGTAGTCCTTTTAAAAAAACTTGAAGGAAAACAAACATTTCTGCTGGTTGGCAACCCTGGGGTTGTCCCCTTATATGGAAACCCATGGATCGGGGAATCCATTTAATAGACACACTTATTTTCTCATTTTAAAAAACATTTTTTTCCCTAGCCTGATTTACAAGCAATAAACTGTTCACACAACACTGAAAAACAGAAAAGTATAAAGGAACTAAAATACTGCTAGGCTTGGTGGTGCAAACCTGTAATCCTAGCCCTCAGGGGCAACATAGTGAATTCAAGGCCAGTCTAAACTACATAGAGCAAGATCCTGCCTGACAAAACAGGAGGAGGAATAGAGGAGGAAGAGAGACAGAGACAGATAGACAGGTAGACAGACGGACAGATGGACGGACAGACAGACAGACGGACGGACGGACGGATGGACAGGCGGACAGACAGACAGACAGAGATAACCCATGAACATATCACTAAATATATTCAAATCTCAATAAATTTCTTTTCAAGCAATATAAACAATACTTCATTTTTAGCAAAATATATTCATAGTGAATAAACATTTACTACACTCATGAGCATTTTGTCTTCAGTGAAATACTTTCTTCAATATGGCTACACGATGTGACATTACATGGATGTGTTATAACTGACTTAGTATTCCTTTAGTATCATGGTCTAAATGCAAGATAAAGCAATGAGCTCTGATGTAAGAGAACAGTATTTCAGAATGCATGATGTAACTAACCCTAAGACATTATCACTTGTCAAGCTTGGGTGGGATGTCAAAGAAAATCACAACTTCTGAAAAGGTCATTTCAACTCTCTAACCCGCCCATTACATATCTGTGTGAGGTCTTTTGTACATACTACAGCCAAAGCAAACTTATAACCACAGACTGAATTCAGAATTCAGGTGTGAGAGCCCAACTATTTTTTTTTAATTAAAGCCAATTAAAAATAGATTTATGAAAATGAAAAACAATTCTATTCTTCTTGCATTTGGAAAATAGTTCTCATTTAAAAGAATCATTAAAGAGATTAGCACAAAATGAGGTTAAGTATGCAAATTTTTTGTTTTCTTTTACAGTCTTGACCCAGAGAACTTGTGAGGTAATTAATCAATGAGTGTTGCTTAAGCTCCTAAATTTGTGATTATCTCTTAGAATCAGATAACCTGCACAAGCCAAAAAGCAGAATATCACTCAGAGTTTAACAGAGGGAGAATAAAAATGACAGCTAAAGAATGGCTCAGTTTGCTCTTTTTCTGCTTGAGTCTTAAGGAGGGAGAGATCCAGCATCCATATATGCTTATAAAGAAGGAAACAGCAGCACAAGGCAGTTCAAAAGGGATAGGGGGAGTAGAAAAGCTGATTTTTAGAAAGTGATAAGGATTTCTCTTCCACTGTGAGAAGAAAAATGTAACACAAATTAGGTCCAGAAGCACGCCAAGGTGCAATGCCAATGGGAAGAACAGGCAGCGACTTCACCCAACTCATCCATGATGGATAGATCACCCAGCTGCTAGCAGAGGCAAGGAAAAGGGAAGCAGCTGAGTATAAAACCAGAAATAAATGAAGCATTACGAAGGTTGGGAAAGTCATTATGGGAAATGAAAGGGCTGATGAGGAAAATTCCAGGCAATGTGTAGATGAGGCAGAAACAGATCTTACAAAGGCTCCAGGTCACTCTCTCTGGCAGAACAGGCATGAGTGGCAGCCCAGGTCACCTGGCTGGGATAAGTCAAGACAGCAGAGAGGGGGATGTGGCAGAACTGTAGTGCTGGTTTAGATGGAAAAGCGCAGTGGGACAAGGACTGGCAGACAGCAGGAAGCAGGGACTAGAAACAGACCTATAGGAGAAAAGAATCTGACACCCCTGCTTTGATGAAGTGAAAGGCAGGATGCTCTGGCCCCTGGGTTGGTCTCTGAATTTTACATCATGAAAACTCCTGGGATAATAAGACCTACAACAGAGACTGAAAGATGGTGCTTTCCTCCTGGTCTGATCACTGAAAGTCCCACATGAGCCAGCCAGATAGCTCAGATTAAAGCTCCTGCTTAGGCAGACACAGGGACCATGGGTTCGATCCCTGGCCTGCCCTGCCAGCCCTGCCCCTGGGGCTCTTTGACACAGAGCACTGAGATGGCATTTGAGACTGGGCATGGTGGTGCACACCTATAATCCCAGCACTTGGTTGGCTGAAAACAGGAGAATCACTATGAGTATATCACTAATCTGTGTAATGAGATCCTGTAGACCCTACACTAAATACATTTTTTTTTAATGAAAAGAAAAAAGAAAGTCCCACATCCTGGCTATCTTTTCAGTCCCCAGACAGCCCACCTCTCCAACCCCCATACAAACTGTGATGTTGGTTCCCAACTCTGAGACTGTAGTCCAGTGCCTGAATGGTCAGCGAGGGGCTATAATCAGGAAATGACAACACTGAACAGCTGAGGACAGAAGATTACTAAAATGAGCTTCAGAGGAACAGGATGTACATACAGGGAAAAGTAACAATCCCCTTGGAGGGCAGGGTCCCTATTTCCTCCCTCCAAACCATCACTCAAACACAGCATGAGAGACAGGGACCTCTCCACTCACAAAAGTTGCTGGGTCACCAACAAACACATACACACATTAGCCCTGCACAAAATGATTTGAGTCCTATAAAAGGAAGCTAGAAAGACTGAGCAATAAAAGATATTATTCCAGCAAAAATTTCTTACCATTATTTAGGCAAAAAACATTTGCGGAAAAATTGTAACAACTGTACTTCTGTTCAGTTGTTATAACTTTCCAGGTAGTCCTGGGCATGAAAGAAACAGCCAGGCCTGGGAGTATTTTGGCCCTAAACAAATACAAAAGCACAGGGTCACAGATCAGCAGGAGAGCGGAAGTGCTAGGAGTAGGGACCTTGGAAGGACATTATGGGCCCGCTGCCCTTCTCTTGCCTGGCCAGTTCTCTCTGTCTTCACCTCAAAGCAGGGCAGTGATATTTCAAAGGAACACAGGTCCAGTACCTATTCTGGGGTGTGCAGAGTAACTTTCACAGTCTCTCTAGGATAGGAGATTACTAAAATGAGTTAGGGACTTTTCCAGCCACAGGCTAAAAGCAATCAGGCAGGTGGGACAAACCCAGAGCTCGCCAGAATACACAAGTGAGAGCAGAAACCCCCACTGGTAAGTCAGTCTATTTTCTAAAAACAGAGTTGCCAATAAATACAAATGTTTACATCATTTTCATTACCTTTAACAAGAAAATACTTCCCAAAGTGTTCACATAGTAGGCCAAGATTACTAAGGTGGGATTTATCACTGTTACTAAAAATTGTATTTTCATATAAATGACTATGTAGAAGGAAGATGATTACCATATGTTAACAAAAGGGTAGCCCATACTTTTTTCTCAAATAAAAAGACACAGCAGATGCAATCAACAAAAAAAGTGTGTGTAATCTGTTTGTCTGGGCCAACATCATATTTCACCAAATATGGGTATATACTAGGCCTGCAGGACAGGGTGGTGAAACATTTGGAACAAGAAAAATCAAAGCCACTGTGAAAATTATTACATAAGACAAAGGATGGCCCTAAAATCCCTTTTCTCATTAGATAGGAACTAAAGTAATACCACTTACTTAGTGGGTTGACAAGAAACTCTCTCCTCCAATCCCAAACAGGCAAGAGAAACAAACACATCTCCATGTACATCAAAGTACTGAGTTGTGGTGGCTTGGTTTTGGTTTTCTGTTGTTACTTTTTTTTTTTTTAATAGTCTGAAATTACTAAGGAAAAGGGAAAAGACAGGTTTAAATCATCTGCTATTTTGCTAAAACAAAAGCATGTTTTTGTCAACTCAAGCTACAAATTTACTATAATGAGTTAAACAATTTTTTTTTT
>NDGN011201134.1:0-17902 GCA_002564285.1 Tympanoctomys barrerae | reverse complement strand
GGGTCCTCTTTTCCTTCTTGGTGTCCTCCTGTGTTTGCACCACACAAACTCACCAGATAAGGCAAAAACCAATGTGGAGATGGTTGTTATTTTTATTTTTATTCATTTTTTTCTTAAAGAGGAAAAGGTAGACTCCTCCAAAAATATTTTCCACAGTGCAAACTCCGGGAAAAGCCACATATATATGTATGCACCCATGCACATATAGACATGAATCATATATATATATATATATATATATATATATATATACACACACACACACACTCATGCACAAAGACATTAATCCTACCCGTAAATGCTCGCATGCACCAAGAGACATAACTCCTGTGCAGAACTGACCGTGTAACTCGTGTATAGTGTTTTCCACAGCCTGGTCCAGGACCAGCAAGCAGCATCACCCTTAGACTTATTTAAAATGCACATTCTCAGCCCCAGTCCTAATTACCGAGTCAGTGGTTGGGGGCGGGGCCTTGCGCCCCCCAGGTGGCCTGTGACCCGCCCCAGGTCCCTCCCAGCTCCTTAGGAAGGGAGCACCTGCCTCCTGCGGGGACTCAAGCGCCTCCATCTGTGCTCCCTGCCCACGGCCACCTCCGAGGGTGGAGCTGGCCAGCCCCGCCTCGCACACCTCCAGCTGCCCAGGTAGCTCGCTGGGCAGGGCCTGGAAACAAAGTCAGAGCAGCTGGCGGACTCCTGGCATTTGCCCGAGCCCTCGAAGCCGCCACCATGGGTATGTGCGCCGGTCGGGGTCGCGGGTGAGCGGGAGGCGGGACTGTCTGTTCCGCTGCTGGGCGGATGGCGGTATGTCTGGCTTTAAAAAGTCGGAGCTCGGCGGGGCAGCCGGGTTGAGGTCTCTGGCTCCCGCGTCTCTGGTCCCCGTGGTCCCCAAGCGGCTAGCGGCGGGGCTGGGGCCCGAGGGCCGGCACCGCGGCTAAGGGAACCAGGACCTCTCGCAGGTCCGCGGGGTCCCTGGGGCTGCGAGTGCGATGTCCTGCCGCGTCTCTCTCGGCTTCTGTGGCACGGCGGCCAGTGCCCCGAGGGCCCCCCAGCTCGGCGGCTGGGAGCAAGAACCCGACCTGCCCTGCTGTCGGGAGCTCCCCTCCCTCCTGAGCCTCCCGCGCCGCTGTGCCCTTGAGGTTGAGGTTGGACGGAGCTGGCAGGCGGCGGCAGCAGGCACGACGCTGGTGACTGCCGGCCAAGCCTCCGCGTCTGTCCCGAGGGCGCCTGTGGCTGCCTTCTAGCTCCCCTACTGCGGGGGCCACCTCTGGAGCTCCAGAGGATCCCTGTGCAAGGGAGGTTGGGACCCGCTGCCCCCTCTCCGGGTTCTGCCGCTGCTCCAGCGCCTTGGGGAGTGGAGTAGCAACGGACGCACTAGGAGCCCGCTTGGCTCGGGGCGCCATGGGGAGGTCAGCCCAGCGCTCTTCTCCCTCCCGATGGTGCGGTGGGTCACAGACTCGATGTCGGGCCCTGGCGGAGCTGACTCCCGCTCTCAGGCAGTGTGGCCACACGGTGCAGGGAAGGGACTCAGCCTGCCCGCCTCCTCTTCCAGTCTCTTCCTTTGCTGTGCTATGTTCTGGCCCAATGAAGTAGGCTTGCCAGGGGTCTCACTTCCTGAGGCACAGCGGCTAGAGCTTTGCAGGTAGGAGCAGCGAGTAGTCCCCACGTTGGTGGTTCCGTGTGGCAGCGTATACTTGCTCTGCAAGATGCTTGAAGCACCACCTTGGGTGGCGGCGGTCAGCTGTGAACCAGCTCAGCTTCGCAGATGCCCCTAAATGTCTCTGCTTCACTGTGCAGCCTTCCTGTCAGCTGCTTTGAAGTACTTGTGTTAGGCCTCAGATACCAAATGCCTAAAAAGTGTCTGTGTTCAGTTAGAACCCAGAGTCATGTTCAGCACTCATAAAAGCTCAAATCCAGCTAGATGTCCAAGGGAGCAGCTCTTTTATTGAGAAATGAATATAAAGTTGGCTTTGGAAGTGTAGTTCTAAAGAAATAGATGCTTTCTGGTTTGCAAATGGGTCCTTGAGTGAATCTAAGTTTTGGCAGCTGAGATTGGTGGAGCATGTGAGAAGTAACAGTATATTCAGGTGCCATCTGATTTTTATTAAATCAACTTTTTGATATCAAGGGTAAATGGCAAGATCTAGTTTTAAAAGTGTTTTTAAGAAAGAAAGTTGTGGACTCACCCTCTTGAGAACAGATGTTTGGTGCTTAGATTATGCCAACACATTATGCTGGGTAACCAGAAGTGACGCTTGGACTGCTTTGGCAAATATGGTGAAACAGCAAGAAAGAACACTTAGAAACACCTGAGCCTTGTACTCCTGGCTTGGGCACAGTGCACCTGGAGCCAAGGCTCACGTGGGATGATTTCACTAACCCTGGGAATGGAGGGACAAAGGCTGTGAATGACAGGAAAGTGGAGGCACTCGGAACTGAGCCTCAATGGCATTCACTCCACCTCAGCATAAGTGATAAGAACGCAGCAATAAAGGATGACTCCTGCTTGGGATGTGGAGGCACAGCTATACCCGGCTTCAGGATTGGGCTTGGATCTGAACTGCATCCCTATTTAAAGCAGGGTCAAGGGCCGGTGAGATAGCTCAGCAGACTAAGCACCTGCTTAGGCAAGCACAGGGACCAGAGTTCGATCCCCAGCGACACATGCTGCACCAGCCTCACCCCCGGGGCATGCTGAGCTGGCCACCCTGACCAGGCATGTGGCGCATGCCTATAATCTCAGTGCTGAGGCTGAAAACAGGAGGATCACTAGGAGTCTGAGACCTTGTATGAAATACATAAAAATGATAAAAATCAAAAAATAAAGCAGGATCAGTCACCTCTTCTGGAAAAGCCAGGTCGCAGGTGCTGTGGCTTTGCAGGCCGCAAGTCCCCGTGGCACCTTCCTAGCTCACGCCTGGGAGTGTGGAGGCAGGCACTGACCATGTGTAAACACCTGGGCAGAGCTGTTCCATTAATACCTCATGGGCACTGACAGTCAAATTTTATGTCATTTTCATAGACTCTAGAAGTCTTTAAAGTTTCTTTCAGTCATTTAAAGGTGAAAATCAGAGCCAAGCATGGTGATGTTCACCTGTAATTCCAACACTGAGGAGGCTAAGGCAGGAAGATTGCCTCAAGTTTGAGGCCAGCCTGGACTATTGTAGTGAGTCCAAGGATAGGCTGAACTATATAGCGAGACCCTGTCTTTAAAAAAAAAACAATAATTTAAATAAATAAATATAAAATAGAAATGAAAATCCATCATGTGAGCCACACCGTGACAGGTGGTAGTCTCTGGGCCCTTGCCTTAAACTCCTCTCTCTGTGCATGTGAGTGGGCAGTGAAGGGAGAGACAGCTGGCTGTGTTGCTGGGCTAGACTGGTTGGGTAAGATCTCAGCAGGCAGAGAACTCAGAGCTTGGAAGAAGCCCCAGGAGGCGGTAGCAGCTCCAGGCCGCTGTACACTGGGAACAGTTTGCTGAGGGCTTACTCTCCTCCCAACTCCATTATCCAAAATGTAGCAAGACTCCAAGGCCTCTGGGTTCTTTGAGACACTCACTGCCCTAGTGGAGGATACTTTGTCCTGCGCTTGTTTTCTAGATCTTAGCCTTGACACTGGCCTTGGCTAGGTTTCTAATGACTTTTTCCAACTCTGCTTTCTGCTTGAGTTTAAAATGATGAACTGGCCTCAAAAGTGCCTCATACCCAGCCACCTAAAGTCCTTCCACATTTTTTCCTCTCCTTTGGAGCTCTTGGGTCAACCAAAGAGCAGTCCAACTGCAGGGAGGCTGGGATCCTGCTGCAAACTGAAGGGGGTCTTTGGCACACGGCCTTTAGGAAGCCCTCTGCACCCCAGCCGGCAGCAGGAGATGGATCTAACTCTGGCATCTCAGCACTGACAGTGGTGGCCGCAGTGCACTAGGCCAGCGGCTCTCAAACTGGAGCATGCGCCAGGCTCAGCTTGGTGAGCGTCTGTTCTCACAGTTACCTCCCCACCCACTGAGCCTGTGGCTTAGGACTCAGTGCGGCCCAAGATGGATATTTGGACAAGAACCCAGGATGCTCACACTGCTGGTCCCAGGACCACACTTTGAAGACCACGGCTCAGCATGACCAAGCCGCAGGGCTCTGTGTTGGACCCTTGCCCATTAGTACAGCATGGCCCTGGCTGGTCCCCGTGGGCCCATGTCCACGGCAATGAGGCTTTGGCTACATTCCTGGCTCGAGTTGAAAATTAGCTTCTAGGTGCTCTTAGGAGTCTAGATTGAGTGGAAGTGGGAGTGATATGCAGTCCAGCCAGGACTGGCGGAGTGGCCTGAATCACCTCTTTTTGTAGATTTTATTTCCCGTGTATCAGGTAAAATAATCCTGCCTAGGAGAAACTAAAATCTCATTCCCGCCTCACTTCTGTGTTGTAATTGAGGTAAATAGGACCTGTGAAAACAGCAGGGAGAAGTCATGTGGCAAAGTTGGAGGATTTGCTGATAGGTTTTCAATGGAGTTGTGGCAGAGAAATAGAAGGAAAAAGGAAAGAGGCTTTATTATCTTTGAGGACACGGAGAGAATCTGGGGAAGACAAGGGATTCTCTGAGTTGGAACAAAGGGAGGCTGAGGCTTTTATCAGGGGTGGAGTTTGAGGGGGATGTTTAGATATACCTGAGGAGCTGACTGGGGTCTTCCCTAAGGCAGCAGGAAAGGTGAAAGGAAATTGCACCCTGCGCTGAGTTGGAGAAGCGGGGAGGTGATCTCGGGGAAGATAAGCTGTTGATTTAAGGGCTTCAGCCATATTAGATGACCACTATAGTGATTCAGCAGTTCATACCAGGGCCAGTACCCATCATTTGCTGCCTTCGTGCTAAATCTTCACATCATCCTCCACATCTCTACAGCAGCTCCTCAATAGAACAAGCTGACTTTTCTGCTTAGTCTGGTTTTTTAATAAGTAATTTTCCTTTGCCTTTTGGGTTACCACTGCAGAGAGCAGACCAATCAAAGTCATTGATGAGGCCAGCTCAGGGGAACTTCCCTGACAGAAGGGCTGCCACTTGTTCAGGGGGATGCTATGGAACCGTGGAACCGCACACAGGCTGGGACTTCCCGCGCCCCTGTGCCCCTGTGCCTCCTTGCGCACAGTTGCAGCTGTGTCCTGTCCCTGGTAGGAAAGAAAGTAGGTAGGTGTCCCAGATGAGCTGACAAGCAAGGAAAAACAAGGGCGAGGTTGGAGAAGCATCTCCGCGTTCCTCTGTGGTGACAGGGAAAAAAATAAGAGCAGCATTATCAGGAGATGAGTGAGGATCGGTGACCTGTAATACTGTGGTTACAACATAAGAAACCTGCTCTCACTGTTCCGTCACTTCATCCCTTGGGTTACAAGCACAGCTGCCATCTGCAGGCGGCACAGTTAGAAGGGCAGCACAGTGGTAGGGCAGTGCCACTATGGGAGAGAGAAGGGGCAGGGTTTTCCCCAGAGCCTGAAGGAGGAGGAAGTCTAGTTCTGCCCAGGTTGGCTCCTGCAAGACTGGGACTGGCAGGGACGCCACAGGGCTGTGGAGAGGAGCTTTGCATTAGGAGTAGCGTTGAGCCAGCCAGTTACCCACACGTATGCGATGTGTGGCAGTGAGCACCGTGCCCATAGGAAAATTTTGTTTTAAGTATCAATATAAGGGGCAGGCCAGATAGCTCAGTGGACTAAAGCACCTGCTTAGGCTGACACAGGGACTGGGGTTCAATCCCTGGGGTGCCATGCCAGCCCTGGCCCCAGGGCACATGGAGACAGTGATTGAGACTGGGCATAGTGGCGCAGGCCTGTAATCTCAGCGGTTGGGAGGCTGAGAACAGGAGAATCACTACGAGTCCGTTCTCCATAGTGAGACCCTGTAGATCCTGTAGACCTTGTACAAAATACATTTTTTAAAAAAGAGTCAATATAAGAAAGACTAGAAAATTCACAGAATGTACACAGATAAGGGGGCCTCTTAAAAGTTCTAAAATCAAAGCGTTTAGCATTTCTGTAGTCTGTCAGGGGTAGCCAGATTGTATTATAAGCTCAAGAGGATCTACCCGAGGCATGTTTTCGAGGCGACGCCCTCTGAAGGCCCTCAGGGGCCATCTGTTCCTGGCCTTTCTCTTACCTCCTGGTGGCACGTTTGGGGTGTTAGTGGGGAAATGAACCATCGAGCCCTGTCCTAGTTGTTTTCTCATTGCTAAAACACAGTACCTGACAGTATCACTCACAACTCTCAGGAGGGAAGGTTTATTTGGCTCATGGATGGTAGGGTTTCAGTCCATAGTGGGCTGACTCCGGGCCAGGGTGGCATGGCAGAGGGGCCTGGCAGAGGAGAAACCGCTCGAGGCATCCTGGCAGAAGCAGGGACAGGGTTCAGGGGAGGAGGAAAGAGAGAGACCCTTCCAGGCCACACCCCTGGGACCCACCCCCTGCAAACAGGCTCCACCTCCCAAACCATGACTAATCCATCTCTGAGTATCACACCTGTGAGTCAGGCTCCTCCCTAAAGCACCTCCTAGGAGTGCATGAGGCTTTGGGGGGACATGTAGACATAAACCGTAACAAATGTAAAGCCACGCAGTCTCTCATGGTGTATTAGTTTCCTGTGCCTGTTGTAACAAGAGTACCACAGTTGGGTGTTATAAAATACCAGAGATGCATTCTGTGGCAGGGTCAGGCTGCAAGTCCAGCCCCAAGGTGTCAGCAGGGCCACGCCCTCTGAAGGCCCTCAGGGGCCATCTGTTCCTGGCCTTTCTCTTAGCTCCTGGTGGCACGAGCCCCCTTAGCATCCCTTGGCTCACAGTCACAGCTCTCCAGTGTCTCCCTCTGTTGTCATGGGGCCCCCTTCTCCTGTGTGTTTGTGTCGGTGTCTCTTCTCCCTTGTGAAGGACACAACTGCCCTTGGATGAAGGGCTCACCCGACTGCAGACTGACCTCACTCACCTTAGCTCCTTGCAGCTGTTTCTTCACGGTTTCCAAATTAAGTCTCACCTGCCATTTGGGGAAAGACATGACTTGGGGGGCAACACTGTCTAGCCCCTCACACGGTACAGAGAACACATTCTCTCTGAAACATGCACCTCACCAACATCTGGTTTAGGTGCACCGTCCTGGGCATGCGTGTAAGGAGGACTCTGTCCTTGGCCTAGCTGCTTCATTTGGTGGCCTGCATTTGGTGACTCCCCACACAGGACGGGGGGACTTTTTGGTTGTAGCACCAAATAATTCTTTTAAAAATGGACTCAATAACAAAAGTGGTACACAGAAAACACAGTCTCTCTATAAAGATGAAACCTTTGAAGTAAAGTAACATAATAAACACTGGTAATTTATCTAAAATCCTAACAATCATCGTAGGACCGGCCAAATAGCTCAGCGGATTAAAGTACCTGCAAGCAGGCACAGGAGCCAGGGGTACGATCCCTGGGCCTGTTGTGCTGGCCCATCCTCCAGGGCATGCTGAGACAGGAATTTAGACTGGGTGTGGTGGTGCGCGCCTGTAATCCCAGCACTTGAGAAGCTGTAAACAGGAGAATCACTACAAGTCCAATCTACTAGTGAGACCCTGAACACCCTGTGGACCCTTCCCTAAAATATAGAAAAAGACAAACAAACAATCATGACCATGCTTTGTTAATACTGTGCTATGATAAAATTCTTAGGCAATTGTGACGACTCATATCCTTCGTCTTTTATATCCTCTTTTTCTAATACAGCTGTCTCTCAGTGCTTATTCACTCCAAATTATAGGAAAAAACTACACAAGTAGGCCAACTAATATTTTCATGGAGAATTATTAGAAAATAGCTAATTGAAGTTAAAATACACATAGTATTTTACTATCATTCTCCTCTAGAACTTTCTTGTGTTTTCTATTATCAATGGGGAAAACATTTTGCATCCCATGCATAGACTTGTAGCCTAACTTTATGCTTATTGTGATTATGAAGTATTTTTCTAGCCATGATTTATCATGTAAGAGCAAAGTCTTTGGGTATAGAAATTAGAGTCTCTAAACTAGAGTCTCTAGTTTAACTGTCTCCAAAACAATTCTCCCCTCAAAGACTAGAAAGTTAGGGCCAGCGAGATAGCTCAGTGGACTAAGCACCTGCTTTGGCAAGCACAGGGACTGGGGTCCGACCCCGGGCCCTGCATGCCACGCTGGCCCTGCCCCTGGGGCACGCTGAGCCAGCATGACAGTGCTGTAATCCCAGTGCATAGGAGGCTGAAAACAGGAGGATCACTGAGTAGTGAGACCACATAGATAAAAATTAAAAAAGAATAGAAAGTTGATTCCTTTCAATTCAGCAACACTTAGTACACTTTTCTCCTGTGACAACATGTAAGATCATGTTGTACACTGCTGCAGGATGGATCCTGCATACACAACACGATGCTAGTGCGCTAGTGTCTGCACAGTGCAGGCAGCTTGACAGAAGGAGGTATAGGTGCTTTTGATCATGATCTTCCCTGCCTCCCGCTAGGGGATCCTCCGAGGAAAAGGAGTCAGCCCAGCTCGAAGTCCTGCTCCTCTAGGTAGAGAAACTAACCTGGAGAGCAAGGGTTACTGTTCTAGCCCCCAGAAAATCCTCTCACCTGAGCACCTGTTCACCGCCCAGGCTTGGGCAGAACTTTGGACTATCATCTGGACCTTTCTGTTCGCTACATATTAACTCTGGGGTACTCCTGTCTGGCTGACCACTCCCTGTACATGAACAGCTTGGGACAAAGCAATCTAAGCACATCCAAACGTGCTCAGAGCCCGGAGCCCACAGAGACCGTTTTTTCAAATCAGAATGAATGGGAGAGGTGCTCAGAGATTCATGGCTATGATTATAGGAAGATGCTAAGAGTCCTACATTTTTAAAGCCATCAGAAAATGGCCATTGCAGCCTTCCTAAACCTACAATTTACTAGAATAATATATAGAAAACTTTTTAAAGGGCAGAAGGATATCTGCAACCTAAAGCAATACTACATTGGGGTAAATTGTGTGTCTCCAAAATGGATATGTTGAAGCCCAAACTTCTCAGAATGCGACCTATTTTGGGAATGGGGTTGTTACAAATGCACTTGGTCAACAGAAGGCCATAGTAGAGTAGGATGCACCATAGTCCAGTATGACCAGGAGCCTTAATACGGAAAAAAGAAAAGGGAAGTGGGGAGGCTGGGCATGGTGGTACAAGCTTATCTTACACTTGGAAGGCTGCGGCAAAATGACCACAAGTCCAAGCCCAGTGTGGGCTACATAATGAGTTCAGGGCCAAAGAGGGAAGGCCAGACGTGGCTGACCGATACCAGGAGCCGGGGGAGAGGCGGGGGACAGATTCTTCCTCCCCACCAGAGGGAAAGGAGCCTGCTGATCTTAGACTTTGAGTCAGTAAGTCTGCATTGTCTGAAGCCACCCAGTTTGAGGTACTTTGTGTGGCAGCTCTAGAAGACGAAGACAATGACCAACAGCTGCCCCCGAAGCCTGAGCAGCAGACCCCCATGTTGAAGACAGGGGTATTTTAACCACAAGACAAAGCCAGGCCAGGCTGATGGAAGAAGCAGCTTGTTTCTCCCACACATGGCACAGGAAGAGCAGCCAAGGTGCAGCTCCCAAGTCCCTGCCCCCTACACGGAGGACCCTGGAAATGAGTAGAGTCAGAACCAGTGGGGCTGAGGAAGTCACTTCCTCGTTTACATTTACATTTAAAGAGGGTCATCTAGGGTCATCTGCCTTCCACTGTACTAAGAGAGGTAGAAAATAAGATAACCAAAGCTCGGGAGATTGCCCATGTGCCAGGCAAGCGCTCGCGCTGTTGGATCTCCTACCAGCCAGCGGGGATGAGCCTACACACACGTGCCACCGTGGGCTGTTTGTATCATTGCCTGCTTAAGAGGCTCACCATCGCTGCCTAGACTGGCCTTCTGGCCATCTTTACCCTACCCCTATCTCAGTACAGTTTCATAAAGATGCACTACATGTCATAAATATAATTAATGCTAGATTAAATTCTGGAACAAGCCCCTCAGATGATGTGGCACCTGCCAATCATTCCTGTCAATCACACCTAGAGAGTCCGTTGAAGCCACCTAAGACAGATGTCCCTGGCCTTTAAATTCCAGCAGCATGATTTATCTGGCCTTGTCTTTGTTCCTATCACTGCTTTCGTGGGCTTTGACCTGTGTGTAATTTTTCTGTCACCCCAGTCCCCTTCTCTGTCTGTGCCCTTATGGTGGCATGAACTTGCCTTTGCCAACTTGTCCTGATCTTCAATAAATGTAGCTGCTTCCTGCCTACTATTGGGTATATGTTTGGCATTTCTTTCTTCATCATGTACAAAAACCTAGACTATTACTGGCCCATTCCACAGTGTGAGAAATCATGGGCTGAAGACTGTGGTACAAGTTCTGCGGTTCCCTGTTGGTGAGGAGGCTACGGCATGTGGCAGCTAAGTGGCTTCATGGCTTCATGTTCTACACTTTCTAGACAGAGTCCCCCGCTTGATGCCTCCTGACCAGGACTCAGAGGCAAAGGGATGGAGTGTCCCACACCTCATCCCCTCATGTGGCAGGAGCACAGATGCCTGCAGGTTGTGGAGCAGATGCCATCAAGCTTTGTCTGCTGGTCTCTGTGGTACACTCCAGGTCCCTGGGGCTGAGGCGGTACTGTCAGGCAAGTCCCCTCCTTCCTTGGTGCTGGGTTTCCCCTCTCTATAGTAGCTCCCTGCTGTTGGGGGCCAGGTGACGTCTTCTCCAAGGACTGATGACTGCACTCCCTCACTTTGCATAGTGGTGCGGCGAGAACAGCCCTCTTGCTGGACAGGGCATCCTGGAGACCATGCGCCAGCGCGCTGTTGTTAGCTATTCGTCGGTGTAGCCGAGAAATCAGAGATTCCTCATGGAGAAGGCGGCTGTGGGGAAGGACAGTGTCTCCATGAAGTGTAGCCAAAACACAACTGTAAGTGTGTGGGCTGAGCTGCCCCAGAGGTCCCAGCGGAGGGAGTCAGCCCCCGCCCCGATGCCAAGCAGCACAGTCCCCCAGTGGGGCAGACTTCTTACCAGGACCAAGCCCTGTTCACTTGCTGAGCCCAAAAGCTCACATTTTTGTCCCTCCCCAAAAGGTCACATTTTCCTAATGCATTCAGAAATACCATGTGATCTGAGGCTGGGAAAAGGGGCAGAGCATTTAAATTTAAGGAAAAAAATGTCAACAGCCTCCACAAGGGCTACCCCATGATAAACACTTGGGTCACAGATGTGGAGCTTTGTCTTGAAGCCACACTGACCAGGAGGGTGGAAGAAGCCATTGAAGGAAGGCGAAAGGCTTTTCATTACTTGATCAAAGTTTATCTGTTCTATAAAATAATCAAATCAAGTGCATGACATCGGGGCTCATGCTCTTCTGACCCCCTCACTAGAGCAGGCACAGCAAAGCCTGCTGCGTGACCCCAGAGGTTCTTTGGAAGCGGCACACATTTCATTTTCTTTTAAAAAAGAGATGGGGGAGCCATCGAGATAGCTCAGTGGACTAAGCACCTGCTTAGGCAATGGCACAGTCTGGGGCTCGATCCCCAGTACCCTATGCCATGTCAGCCCCTCTCTAGGGAGTGCTAAGCCCGCCACAAAGACCAGGAGTGGTGGTGCACACCTGCAATCCCAGTGCTGGGGAGGCTGAAAACAGGAGGATAACTACAAGACCAAGCTGCGTAGTGAGACCCTGTACCAAGTACACTGACAGAGAAAGAGAGAGAGAGAAAGAGAGAGAGAGAGAGAGAGAGAGAGAGAGAGATCATATGAGTACATGAGATGCTGACAGTTTTCAGAGGTAAGAACAACTTGCAGTGTCATAGGCTATTGTAGAGCCTGCAGAGAGTGGAGAGAAGGAAAAATCGGAGAGCACAGGAGAGGGGCTGCGATGCTGGGGTACAGCAGCAGAGCATGTGGAGTGGTGGGAGGGCCCAGTGCACAGCAAGAAATGGGGACTCATCCTGTGCCTGGGCTGCAGGAGGAGGGGGAGGACCAGAAGCAGTGGGCAGCAGCCTCTTACTTCTCCTGGGGAGCAGCCTGCCATGAGGCTTGGGAACAGTGTCCCTATCTGGGGACACTCCATGCATATGGGGGCAGTAGTCAGAGAAGGGCAGACATCTGCTTGTCCTGGCTGAGCTGGCAAATGACGTGCCCGAGCCAGGCAAGTGGCCACCACCATCTGCGCAGCACCTGCTACAGGCCTGAATCTTCCTGGGGCTCTACCAGTACTGGGGCCATGGGATCTTAGGGCCCTGAGATCCCCTACCTTGCTTGCTAGACTTATCCACATGGAAAGCGGCTCAGTTGAAAATGTACTCCTTGCTGCAGGGGCACATGCTGGAGAAAGCGGGCTTTCTTTGGTCCCTGGAATGCGCAAGGCTTCCCAGGGGGATATCATCAGGCCCTTCTGCTTTGGATCACCATGAGTGACCCTGAAAGGGGACTGCTTCTTCTTTAAAGGCCATCTCCTCAACTGCCAGGGTGCCCTCAGTCAATTTTTGACCAGTTTTAACTCAGTCCATTCTGAATATCCATCCATAGTTGGTGGGAGGAAAAGACTACCCATGAATAACTAACAACCCTCATCATATTCATTTGAGTCAATGTTGTTATAACCAGCTTGAAAAGATGGTAGCATCTGTGGATGAAGGATGGAGGCCAAGCATTCAGAGCTTTGAAAGAGCCCAGCACTGGGACAAATGTCTGCACTCAGGCCCCTCCCCCAGCTTCACAGGGGCCCCTCTTTCCACACGCTCCATGCTGGTGTGATAACAAGAATGTTTACACCCTAACTCAGAACCATTCCTGTTCTTCATGAAGCCAGGCGGTGCCTCCTGGGGACTCTGCACCTGCTGTGTCAGCTCATTTGTTTGTTTGCTCTGGCTTATGAACCTCTTTGCAGACCAATTTAGCAACCTGATAAGGCAGCATCCCCCAGACTCTGTGTATAACCTGTGGAAGGCACAGAGCAAGTGACAGGGCTTGGATCCTGGCAGTCCAAATAAAAAGGCAGGGACCAGGGATGAAGTGCACATGCTTAGAAAATTAATAGGAAAAAGGACAACTTCGCTGGGCACAGTGGTGCATGCCAGTAATCTCAGCACTGGGGAAGATGAGGGAGGAATATTGCAAATTTGAGTCCTACTTGGACAACTTAGTGAGAACCTGTCTCAAAATAAAAAGGGCTGGGGATGGAGCTGAGCGTACAGGCCCTAAGCTTAATTCTCTGTACCTCACACATGCACATAAAGGGCAGGAAAATGGAGCCTTACTTACATGTAAATTGTGATTAAAGACATATGTATATAATTACAATCTTGAGGGCCAGCAAGATAGCGGACTGAACACCTGCTTAGGTGAGTGCAGGGACCGGGATTTGATCCCCAGCACCGCATGCCATGCTGGGCCCGCCTCCAGGCAGGCAGCCTTCAAGACTGAGCGTGGTGGTGCACACCTGTAATCCCAGTGCTGGGGAAGCTGAAAACAAGAGGAACACTATACGAGTCTGTGCTGTGAAATGAGACCCTGTACCACTTACATTTTAAAAATAAAATAAATAAAATAAAATAAATAAGTAAATAATTACAGAGTTTGGGGCAATTTCCTATTACTGCTGGGGCGAAATGCCATCGGTGCAATGACATACTATAGTGCTATCTTATAATCCCAGAGGGCAGAAGCCTGAAAAGACACTGAGGGAGGAAGACTTCCGTGAGTTAGAGATGAGCCTGAACTATGTAGCAAGAGTTTGGCTCAAAAAAAAAAGTCTAGAATATATTTTACATGCCCCCCCATGGAGGCCCAGGGCTGCCAGTTTCCTTGGCTGGTGGCGCCAGCAGCAGTAGCAATTGCCCTCAGGCCCGGCCCCATTGTCCCTTTGTCTCTTCTGACTCTTGGCAGACACTTGTGATTATACTGGGTCCACTGAAAAACTCAGGACAAACTCTGCATCTCATCTTACCACATCCACAAAGTCCCTTTCACTGTAGAAGGAAACTAGCCCTCCAGTTCCAGAACTGGGATGTGGACATCTTTGGGGACCACTGTTCTGCCTTCCACTCCAGGGACCTTCAGAAACACCATCTCTAGAACATCAGACAGGACTTGCGTCATTCCTTTGGTTAGGCACTCGGCAGTAATGGAAAGTTTTCCCTCTGCCCAGGTGACAGTGAGAACGTCTTGTGTAGACCATTCCTGTCAGCTTCCAAAGTCCAGGTCCTAGAGACGCAGTGTCTATGCCCGCATGTTCCTGAGGGATCTGCCCATGCGCCACTTGGTGACATTTCAATCAATGACAGGTTGCACACTTCTCTAAGATTACAGCAGCACCTAGGCCCGTGGTTTTGAGTTGTGCAGGCTCATTCTGCGACATGGGCAGAGCCTCGGCACTCACACCTAACACACTTCTCAGAACACATCTCTGACATCAGATGGCTCATGACCGTACTGATTTCTAGGTAATGAAACATTAGCAACTAAACTAAGTGGTTCAAAATATCAAACAGGCTTTGTACCAACAGGTGAGATGTTCACATTAAAGGAAGGATTTTATCAAGTAGTGGGAACCAGTAGAATATTGTGGGGCTTTTCTTCCTGTTTTATCTGTCTCTATCACACCACCAAGTCAGCAATTGTAGAAACGTATGTCATCAAGTTATCTAGACAAAAGAAAGCCAAAATATTTGGTAGGCATAGAATAGCAGCAAGGTATGGCATTTCCTTGGTGATTGCGCTAACAGGTTGGACTTTAGGCTTGGCCCTGATCTGTCCATACATCCAGGTGGCTAAAGAGTGGCTCTGGAAACATGAGGCCTCTCAGCTATGCTGAGCGATTTGCTACCAGGATACCAAGTACAAACGCAATCTCACCAAGTGAACAGAATCTTGTCCCCCTTGTGATCTGAGCTCAAGCTGAAGTCTCCTTACAGGCAGTGCCCTACACTTGGTCTTTTGAAGATAGCAATCCAAAGGACGCAGGGACACGCAGATAAGGAGCACTGACTACTGCAGCCAGCCAGCCAGCGCTAGCTCTGGAGTCTACAGCAGAGCTTGCAACCTCTGCCCCGCAGCAATCAAAGCTGTTCTGGGAGGGAGCCTCTTCCAGGACACACTGTGCCCTGGGCGATCGCTGCGCACCACGACTCAGATTTCCTCTTCGGGAGTTTCCCTTTTCCTCGTTTAGTTCTGGGTGTGATGATCGGTAAGATAAAGTGTAAGCTCCCTCAGGGTTTCGGTCTCTTCTTTGGAAGGCCTATTTATTTTTGAAGTAAATATTATTCAGCAAACAATCAGTGCCAACAACAAAAATCTACTTACTGCTCTGGAGAGAGGCAGTCTTTCTCCCACGGGCCACAATTCTGAAGACCTCTGGAATGGACTAGCTGTGATGAAACTCCAGCCTCCCCTTCTGCTTTCCATGGATGGCCCACAGCAAGGACGGTGTGGGCCTGTGCATCGATCTCACTCCTGCTTTGCTTTATGAGGCAGGAGGAGCCATGTTAGCTGAAGTCTTAGTAGGCAGAACATTGTAGAGTTCTTCTGTGTCCTCAGCAAAACACTGTGTCCTGAAATGGGGCTTCCCTGTGAGCCTGGTTTGTGTGGAGCCTTTAAAAAGCCTATTTGCCCAGTCAGTCCTTCTATGTCAATGACTGAGACTCCCCCTCTCTGGTCATCAAAGATGGCAGCTGGGAGAGTCCACAGCCCATTAACAATGAGGGGGCACCCTTGAATTGGGAGGGTTTACCTGCAAGCAAGGATGTGCAGACGAAGGATGGTGATGGAGGGAGATGGAGACTCATACATGATAGTTCAGGCCTCCCTGTTACCACCATAAGAGGCCTGAAGGATGGGGGGAAAGAAGTTAACAAAACCAAGAGAGCCATGGAACAGTGGAGAGGGCCCCCCCTTAAGAGAAGCAGTGACTGCCACGTACCAATCTGAGTAGACCTGGCAGTGAGGGTGTCAGGCACATACTCTACCTTCTCTCCATCCCTGTGAGTTAGCCAGGACCCCCCATTGGCCAAGCCCAGTGGAAACCATGGCGCACCATGGGGACATTGATGAGCCCATACAGGTCAGTCTTGAAGGGCTGACAGGTGCTGCTGGGCCTGCAGGGGTGAGTGGGGCAGTACAGCCAGCATCTCAGCGTTGTACGCCACAGAGGAGGCAGCTGACTTGGAGACTCAGTCACCAAACACTTAATTTCCGCTCTGTGGATGGTGCCGTGTGAGGAGCTGAGGTTCAGAGGTGGGGCCTCCCCAATTTTGCTATTTCTGGTGATTTGTATTTCTATGAATTCTAAGGTGAGATTGATGCTGCAGGCCCAGGGACCACACTTGGAGAAGCACATGCAGGCGGTGCTGTCCTGCTCCTGACGGTGCTTTGTAGTGACGTCCAGCACTTCCCTGGCTGTGGGAGGAAATCTCTCATTTCCTGATGTGGCCAACTCTGTGGATGCCACCGGAACTCTTGCAGCAACTCTGCAAAGGCCTTGGCTGTTGCATTAATATTATTATTCCTTAGTTACCTCAGACTGATCAGGCCCACAATCTCCCAAACAAGTGAATGGCAAAGGCTTAAATAAAAGAGGCAAGTGGTTGATTTGGGAGTCCAAGAGGTTCAAAGCCCTCGAACAGAATTCAACATTCTCTGGGGGCTAAGACGATGTTCCTGGGCATCCCATATTTATTTGGTTTCAAAACAAAAGAGAGAGGAGAGGGGCAAGTCGGATAGCTCAGTGGACTAAGCACCTGCTTAGGCAAGCACAGGGACAGGGGTTCGGTTCCCTGCACCACATACAGTGCCGGCCCCACACCCAAGCACTCTGAGCTGGCAGCCACAGAGTCCAGGTGTGGAGACACATACCCGTAATCCCAGAGCTGGGGAGGCTGAAAATAGGAGGATCACCACGAGTCTGAGCTGCGCAGTGAGACCCTGTATCAAATACATTAATAAAATAAAATAAAAAGGACTGTGCTGCCCCCCCCAGGGGTGTGCTGAGCCAGCGATTGAGACTGGGCGTGGTGGCGCATGTCTGTAATCCCAGCTCTTGGGAGGCTGTAAACAGGCGGATAACTGTGAGTCTGATCTAGTAGCAAGACCCCGAACACCCTGTAGACCCTTCCCTAAAATACAGAAAAATAAATAAATAAAAACAAAATAAAATAAAAAGGATACTGAAGAAAACATGAAAATCTTAGCAAGGCCTTGGGAGATATTTTCCCGAGTAGTAAATTATATCAATCAGGAGGACTACCTTTCTTCAGGTTGACATTTATTGTCTCCTTTTAGCTAATTGGAGTTGGAGCCACATGTCCTCAGCTGTGGCCTGCTCTTGTCCCTTGAGGCATCGTGGCTCCACAGGCCACTGCAGGCCTCGGGGACCAGTGACTCACAGAGGCTTGCTGAGGGTGAGTCTGCTGCCTGTCTCCAGACAAGGGGCACAGGCCTGGGATAGACTCATGGGTAGACATGGAAAGCCAGGTGGGTAATTCTGAATCCTGCTCAGAGCCGCTTCATAGTGGTCTCCATCACATTGCAACATCTTCATTTGTTTGGTGAGCTGTCCAGAGGGAAGACAGGCTGGCCCAGGGCTGAGGCCAGGGAGCAGAGGAGCTGCGCTTCGGTCCCAGGCCTGACCCCTCCTCCGTTGTGCATGTGCTGCCCCTAGAAGCAGCCACTTCCCCCAAGGAGAGGTCTCATCAGCAAGAAACACATTTTGCTGGTGTTGAGGAATCTCCATCAGCATTTCGAGTGGCAGGAAGGCTGGGAGGTTGGTCTCTGTGAGACCAGGGTGGTGTATTTTTCCCTTCTTAGAACCAGGCTGCATGATTGGCCAACATTTTGGCCCTAGCCTTTCAAGGTCAGTGAAGACTCTGGACAT
>NDGN011201067.1:0-12236 GCA_002564285.1 Tympanoctomys barrerae | reverse complement strand
GAAGAAGAAGAAGAAGAAGAAGAAGAAGAAGAAGAAGAAGAAGAAGAGGAAGAAGAAGAAAACATGGAATCTAACTGAAAAGGATCATAGACTATTCCAGATTATGCTCAACCTACTGAATGTACTCATGGTACTTCTCCTCACATTGAATGTGTTGTTTATGCTTCAACTGAAGGTCATGAAACAGTGCCACAATTAACTGGTATTTATCAGGAACCTGATTGGATTTGACAAGGGAAGGAGAGATGAGTTCAGCCTGCGTAGGTAAATAGGTGGCATTTAGTCTGACTGAAACAATGAGCTGCCATTTGATAAAATTTTACCTCATCACAAATGCCCAGACGCCGCTGTGTCCCTTCAGGAAAGAGAGCAGAGAGGAACACTCGTGCAGCCCTCCTGAGTCAGTGGCTCTGCCCTGTTGGGGCCGCGGGGCTGCTCCCAAGGGCAGCTGGAGACGCCAGCCTCACAGTGGCCCAGACACTGGCAGAAGCTCAGCACGGAGGCAAGGCTCAAAGGCCCGGAGGAGGGCGCCCCTTGTCCTAGGTGGGCTGACTCCAACCTAGCCCCAAAACAAACCCAAGGGAGCCTCTCTGCTGATGACGAGGGTGGCGGCAGCGGTGGTGATGCAGGTTTGTTTGGGGTCTGGAGTAGAGCTGTTAAGGCTACTCTGCTAAGCAGTTTAGTTTTCTTTCTAGGACATGGCTTTTTGTTCTTAGGGAACGTCTCCTTCCCACCCCCAGTGAGCATGAAAGCTTAAGAGAGTCTCAGAAAGGCTTGAATGGGGTGCTGCCCAGTTGCTCAGGTCTCTAGGTGAGTCCTGGCTGCCTGAGGACATCGCTGTCAACCCCTACGACTCCCAGAGCCTCAGAGATGCCTTAGCTGGTACCCAGCAGGCCAAAACCTTTGTTTCTGCAGTGTGTACTTGGAGCAGCGCTGTTGTTTCTTGCCAAAATGATCTAGGATGAGTCTGAAGAAGTCATAGCTAAAGTCCAGAGAGGGCAACAATTTTTTCCAAGTCAAACTAGAGAGAAAAAATAGATATATACCAAAAGAAATAAAATAGCTAAATAGGGCTGCCCCCAGTTGTTAAAGGCAACCGAAGAAACGCAAACATAATAGGCGCAAGGGTCGCACAAGAGCTCCTGCATTTACACCGTGGCTTCAACCGTCACCAAGCCAAAGGCACCTTTCACCCCCAGCCTCCCTGACTACGTTAGGAAAATTCTTGCCATCACATCACCGCATTTTCAAGTAGTTCAAACCGTGCCTCCAAATTACAGGAAAGCGAGTGAAATGCTGTCACCACAACCAAACAGACAACCCCTAACAGCACCAGTGCTGTTCCAGTTTCTAATCATCTCATGCATGTCGTGTTTTGTAGTTTTCTAGAACTGGAACCCACAGGAGGCCAGCCCTCACTGGCTGCTGTGCCGTCAGTGTCTCCCAGTCACCGCACTCCCCTCCGGTCACCAGCTTTTTCTGTTAAGCCCTATCTTGAAGGCACCAAGCCAGAAGCCTTCTGAAGTTCTTTGGCTTAACACCTGGCCTTGCCTGCAGCAGTGCCCGTGATGAAGTGGCCTCTGGGGGCCACAGCTGGACTCTAGCGCCTGCTCTACTTACCTTGAGTTTGTTAACAGTAGATTTTTTAAGAGAAAACTTCTTTGAAGTGTGTGTGTGTGCATGTGTGCGTGCGTGCGCGCGTGTGTGCGGTACTGAAGCCTGAACCCAAAGCTGGTCCCCAGCTTGTGAATTCCTGCCTCGGCCCCCTGGAGTGTGGGACTACGGACATGAACCATCTCAACATTGTGTTTTTGCAACATTCCTGCCATTTTTGAGATCATGTCAACTATTTTGTCTGTTCGGTTCTGTGACCCACGAAGAAGACACTGTAGTCGCCAGAGTGCTCTTGGCCTGAAGTCTCACAGGGACTTTGATTAGGACGCTGGCTGTGGCAGACCCAGGGCTGCGCTCTCACCCAGCTCCCTCTGCTGTGTGCTCAGAGTTGTGCAAAATCCCACACAGAGCCCTGCACGCGTGGAGCCTGCTATGAGGTGCTGGCTCGGGAGCCAGCAGAAGCCGCGGCTGCCTGGGATGGAGCCTCCTGACTCAGTTCTCTCCCACGTGGCTAGGGAGCCTCAAGAGGCAGCTGGAGGACAGGCACGCCCAGGCTCTTGTGAGGAAGCGGTCGCTGTGTACGGCACAGCCCAAGACGCTGGGATTCATTGCCACGGCCCAAGGCAGCCCCATCAGCTTGGACCCACAGTAGAGCTTGTAAATAAAGTGTTCACACACTGATCACCATCTTTTCGGGATCACACATAACCCTCCTTTGAGAAAGATGCCTCCATTTCTACTTAAATCAATGAACCAAAACAGAGATTTAAAAAATATATGGGACAAGCAGTATTTTCACAACATAGTAAAATACTTGAATATGTTCAATGCATTAACTTTAGCATCTACATGTTTCTCCAACACGATATATTGAAAGGGAATAAAGTGGGGAAAATGTGGGCCGCTACCCTGTCTGCTTACTCTCGGGTTGATGTAGTGGAAAAGATAAACATGCAATATGAGTGGAAACACCTCTCAGAGCAGGTGGCAGACTGGCGCTGCGCAATCCACTGCTGTGAAACAGATGGCCTCGGACTGCACCGGCTTCCCAATCGCTGCAGCAAAATGCCAAAGATGACCCGTGAGACGCGAGTTGCTCTGGCTGGCATTTGGACACACTGCTGCAAGGCCTCGCGTTGGCCCTCCCTCGGACTGGCGGCTGGACAGCAGTGGCAGGAACTCCTCAGAGAGCTGCTGGTATGCCTGCTGACCAGAAGCAAAAGAGCAAGAGCAAGAGGTGGGGGCTCCCCACCCCATGGAGGATGCTCCCAGCACAGCTCCGCGTCCTGCCAAGCCGCCTCTGGTGCTGTGAGTGCCCCTGAGGCCACTCCTACCCCCATGCCTTACCTACCAGACATGACCTCTGAGGAGGAGGGCCATCATTCACTCGGAGCTCCACTCCCTTGCTCATGGGCTGTAGACAAGCAGGAGGGCGAGGAAGATCGCATGCCTCTGTCCACACCACCCAATGGAGAACCACAGATACCCAACAATGGAGGTCATGTGACTGAGTCCCTTTGTGACAAGAATGAAAGCCAGGGAAGCCAGCCCATGACAGGAGGGACGTCCACGTGGGTGGGCACGCAGGCAGAGGTGTGGGAGTGATGGTGCCGTGGCTCACTCTGTCCCATCCCACTCATCCCATCCTTACTGTCCCTTCTTGTGACCCTCATGTGCTTTAACCAGAGTTATAAAACATTCTTTTATCCTGGTTCAACACAGACAGCCATGTACTACAACATTTTAAAATGCTAATAGCTGTAAATAGCACACGCTTCTCCTTGGAAAGCTGTGCCAGTTTAGCCTGGCTCCTGTGTGGCCTTCAGGCAGGCCATCACATGCGTTGCCCAAAGAGGACAAAAGACGTGTGTTCAGCTCACAGACACGCACGGCCACTATGATTCAGCATATGGCTGCAGAGTTACTTCGAATTAAGTTTTGCTTTGAGACTTTTTGATTGGGAATAAAACAGATATGCAAGGGCCAGCCAGAGAACGCAGCAGATTAAAGCGCCTTCTTACACAGATGCAAGGACAGGGGTTCAATCCCCAGTGTTCTGTGCCAGCCCTGCCCCAGGGCGCGGAGACAGCAACTGAGACTGGGCGTGGTGGCGCACACCTGTAATCCCAGCACTTGGAGGGTGAAAACAGAAGGATCACTATGAGCCAATCTGTGTAGTGAGACCCTGTACACCCTGGCCTCAATACATAAAGAATAATAATAATAATAATAATAATAATAATAATAATGCAGATACTTGGAGAAAAGCTCTCTAGGAAAGGCGCCTCCTGAGGCTGCTCCTCTCTCCCTGTGCTTGCTTCCTCTCTGGCCTCTGAGCTCGCGTTCCGAGTGGGCAGGATGCTTTTCAACAAGGCCACTGCATCTGAGCCACATTTGAATGCGCTAACCCAAACTGAGGAAAGTCAGAGCTGTGTCCAACTATTTGACTTTTCCAGGCCAGATACCAAAATAAAACCTAGAGGGCAACATCACAGAGATTCCCGACTGAGGGGAAGCGTGTGCGTCGTTCCTACCTCGAGGGATGGGTCAGGAGCTATATAAGGAAAGCTATCAGCCCTGCAGGCCAGCACACACTGTGGAAGGTGCTAGGCTTCCTGTATGTAAAGCAAATTCCGATGAAATAAAATGTAGCCAAGCCGTGCTCAGCCGTCCTGCTGTGTGCAGTCAGACTGCAGTCCTACTCTACGAGGAGCTGAATGTCCACGCTAGCACTGAGCTCCGAGACAACAGGCGCACTCTGAAAGCTGAATTGGCTCCAGGCAGAAGTCACAAGTGCATTGCACAATCGGACTCGGGGTGTGACGCTGTGGACTCAGGGTGTGACGCTGTGGCACATGAATCACCCAATGGGATTTGCCTCAGTCCATTTAAAGACATCATTCAAAGGGGCTCTGCTTGCTGCCACTGTCCAGAAAGGAGGGCTTTCTCTTTCGAGATGAAATTATATCCCAAGC
This sequence comes from Tympanoctomys barrerae, assembly GCA_002564285.1. Classification (NCBI taxonomy): domain Eukaryota; kingdom Metazoa; phylum Chordata; class Mammalia; order Rodentia; family Octodontidae; genus Tympanoctomys; species Tympanoctomys barrerae. Next base: position 7,647 of record NDGN011201067.1, on the reverse strand, counting down.
CATACTTAGCAGCAGGTGGCACAGTGTTGACTACATAATCATCCGCAGTGTGGCAGCCCTTGTGGGCTACTGAGGAAGGACGTGGCGTAGGCACCTGCAGAGATGGAGCAAGACAACTACAAAGTCGCCTAGATTCTCCTGTGCCAAGGCCCCTGCTAGACAGATGACCTTGAATAAGTGCTCTACCCTTGCTAAGCTTTCATTTTATTTCTTTTAAAAATCAAAGTTATGGTTCTTCAGTTTTCCACTGGATAGAGGCTGCATGAGATTCCAAAGTGGGCAACAGTGCTAGATGAGGCCCAATGCACGCAGACACTGGTCACTGTAGTCATCTCCAAAATAGCTTTGACATCTGTGGAACCAGGACCTTCGGGTGGGGTGGAGCTAAAGCGCAGGACGGAGGATCCTGGCCGGAGCACTCGCTGCGTCCTCATTTATTCTTCGCTGTTCTCCCAGAGCTCCCTTCTGCTGGTTTCCGATGATACCACGTGTCATCTGATAGGTGTCAACTGGTCTCTGCCTAAGTGAATACGGACTGGCTTCGAGACAGAATCTCAAGGGAGCCTCCAGGTGGGCTGTGGGCCTTGGGGTACCTCTGTGCCCCACTCTCTGCTCTGCACTGTCTGCCCTAACTCCTGCCGTAGGTGTCTCGGTGGCCCTGCGGGTCACCTGGGCTCGGTGAGGGCGCACTGCACTTGGGCTGCTCCTACGGGTGCAGAAGGCTGGCCCTCGCAGGACACCGGCATCCAGCGTTGTCCTCTTGTGCTCTCCTCCCGTGATCACAGCCCTAGGCTGCCTTTCCTATTATACCACAAAACAGATCTCTTCTAGCATTTCTAGCTGCTAGAAAAATGGGACTAGGCCAGTCAGCACACTGCATTTTAGCTAGAGTCACCAGGCCTCAGGGATGGCAGGAAAATCTGCTCCAATAATAGCAGAAAAAGCAAAAGTGAGTTTTCAGTGAATTGGGGCATAAATAGGAAAGCGATGACTCAGCACATGAGAGGGGGATAGGAGTGAATGAGGCCTTGGGGAGAGGTCTTCATCCTGCCCGCTGGGGCCTCGTTATTTATGACTTAACTGAGACCAGCTCTCTCAGAACTCGTGTTTGCAAAGGCTTAGAGCAGTGCTGGGGTCACAGTCACTGCCAGTCCACGTGCATTCAATGAACACTGAATACAGAAGGTAGGCACGGCGCCCTGAGAGCAGCCACACCCGGCACTCCCGCGCGCAGCGTCACGGACCGACCGGGACTCTCTTTCATGACCCTCTCTTCAGTGAGACCCTTGAGTCACCCGGGCGGGGGCTCGTGTCCCCATCAGTCACTGCTCTGTGTCTCCCCAATGCTTCACGCTGTCAGCAGCACCAGCCCCTGTAGGAAGCCACAGCCCTTGCCGGTGAAGCAGGAGGGAGCTAACGGACAGCCGTGACTCAGCACGCGCTTGAAATTCCAATGCACAAAGCAGAGAGAGCACCTGCGTGTCACCCGACCTGGGGATTTCATTTCTTTGTCAAGCCCAATTTAAAAGCAACGAATTTGTTTCCTAGTGAAAAGAGCTCTGTCTGACTCTGCGATATGATTCTCTTGAGAAATCTCTTGTCATTTTGAGAAATTTGAGAAATGCAAATCAGGAAGGAACAGTTTGCACTGGGAGAAATTTGAGTAGCGGGCCGATCAGCTGACCCCCGCACTCCAGAAATGAGTCGTTAAAGAACAGCTCTGCCCTGCTCACCAAGGAGAGTCCCCAGGCCGGGTCTGCCGGCACCGGGGCCTGCTGCTCGCAGGACAGCTGACCGCTTCTTCGCCGGGGTCGCTGCTCGGGGGAAGGCAGCGGCTGCCCAGCTGCGTGGCGGCAGGATCCTGCGTGATCTCACGTGAGCTGTGGCTACGTCTGCTCCCAGGAGTGACCTTCAACATCTGATGAAGAGAGACTGAAACTCACTAAGGTCGCTTTCTGCCCATCAAGAAGTGATCAAAAACACTATGAATGTTTAAAGTCCTAAAATTATTGCAATAAAAGCCACGTTTCAGTAGCTTAAGCACGGGGGAGGGGCAATGAGCCTTTAGTGCAGTTCATTTAAAGAATTTAGGGCCAGCAAGATAGCTCAGCAGACTGTGTGCCTGTGTAGGCAACGCAGGGACATGCTGTGCCAGCCCTGCCCCGGGCACACTGAGCAGGCCACTAAGTCTGGGTGAGGTGGCACATGCCTGTAAGTGCTGGGGAGGCTGAAGACAGGAGACTCACTATGAGTCTGAGCAGCGTAGTGAGGACCTGCACCAGATACATAAATTAAAAAAAACAAAACTAAACTAAAGAACTTAAATTTTGTGAGGTTTTTTTTTTTTGGTTGTTGTTGTTGTTGTTAGCAAAGGGTCTACAGGGTATTCAGGATCTTACTAGTAGATCAGACTCAGAGTGTTCCACCTGTTTATAGCCTCACAAAAGCTGGGATTACAGGTGCGCGCTACCACCCCCAGTCTCAATTGCCATCTCAGTGCGCCCCTGGGGGTGGGGCCAGCACAGCAGCCCCGGGATCGAACCCCTGGCCCCTGCACCTGCTTGTAGGTGCTCTAATCTGCTGAGCTATTTGGCCAGCCCTAAATATTGTGCTTTTGATTGCTTCTTCTTGACCAAATAAACACATGACGCTGCGTCCTCCTGTACCTCCGGTACCTCGCCCACCGGTTTGGCACAAGACAACTCCGGCCCCTCCCCAAAGTCAAAATGACCTTGACAGGGAAAGGTTCTGGATGGGTTCAGAATACTGGGGCAGCCAGGATAGCACGACCGGCTGCTCAGGATAGACGGCTGCAGAGCCACCTGGGCAAGTGGCAGGGGTGTGGGCTCAGTGCCGTGTGGGGAGGGCACTGTGAGGGCTGAGTGGCCCTGCTGCTTCCAGTAGCCGGGTTTTTAATTTATACATTCTTGTATTTTTTATTAAACTGTGTGCATTTTCTTCCAAGAGATAGCTGTGGACTTACAATCTTTATAAGACTAAGACTATTTCTTCAGTGCTACATATTGTGAGCCTCATTTTACCTAATTTCTCACTGGCATAGCCCTCCTATACTTTAGCAGAATAAAAATAAAGCTAAATAGGAGGAAAACAGAAAATCTCCTACACTGATGGAAGAACAAAATGCTACTATTCCAGTAAAAGGGCATTTGGAAACACTAGCTACATGACTTACCCGCTCAGTGCTGACCCAGGAAACTCCTGTGGGGAGGCTGCTGCTAGCAATAGTGTGGCCGAATCAGCGTGAGAAGGCACCGTGCGCTCACACAAGGCGGCAGTGTTAGGACAGCAGGGAACTGATCCCCAGCAGGGACACGCTAAGGACCCCACACGCTCCCTGGGGTGCTGGAGGGCGACGAAAGGCCAGGATGGCCTTCTCCGTGCTTCGGGTACTGGCTGGAATGTTCAACTTGGAGGAGGGTGTAGGCGTTCGTGCAGGCCTGGATGTCTTTGTTCAACTTTGGTAACCTAAATACATGACCTGCAAGAACCATGGGCAGAGAAGTCAGGCATGTGAACGAGCCTCTCTGGTTATATGTTATCTTGTATAAAGGCAAAGAAATCATGTGAATATTTAACATAATATTAAGCATAATTAAAGTGAGAGAATGCTAAATCATAAATATCAGAAGAAAATGAGACCAAGTAAATTGGTAGCATAGCCACACACAGAAGAAAATTCCAAGCAACTTCAAAGAATATTAATGGGTTATACTTCCCCACTGAGTTAGATATTAAAAAACTAGAGAAAAATCTTTAGACTCTTTTTAATGATCATATTGTTGGTGACAGTACTGACACAAGTATTCCCAGTCTATGTCATCATATTGTGGGCGTAAGGAGTAATTTTGGGAGATCAGGCAGCCCTGTGCTACTGCTGCTGAGAACTGGGGCTGTCAGTGCAAAAAGATTGAGGACAGAATTGTAAGCTCTATGACGTGAATAAGGATGCACCCTGGCTCAGTCCCCTGACAAATTAGCAATAGTAGCTAACTGTGTCAGGGCTCTCCAGGGAGACAGACCTCTAGAAGGGCCGAGCGGCTAGGGGACTGGCCCACCTGGTCACAGGGAGGGCGAATCTTAATCTTAGTTGTCATCTTGGTTAGATCAGGAAATCCCGAGTCATGGATAAAGTGCATGTTTGGGGGTTCTGAGAGATCTACACATGTCTGTCTAGCACGTGGAACAGCAGACCAAAGGAGAGGCCCTCCCTGAACAGGGCGAGGACCTCGAGCCACCAGAGTGGAGCCCGGCTGAATCAAAGCTGGACAACTGAGGTCCACTTGCGCGCTCTCTCTGTCTCCCTCTTCCGGCCCACCAGGAAGTGAAGCAGCGTCCTTGGCCGGGCCTTTCCACCGTGATGTCCCGCCTTGCACCAGCCTAAAGCAATGGAGCCAGCTGACCATGGGCTTAAACGTCTGAAAACATTCGCTGCGATCAGCCGTTCCTCTCAGTGATTTCTGCAATTACGCTGCCACAGCTGTAGAAAAGCAGCACCACCCCTCGGAGGCTGAGGAGTCCCAGGGTGTGCTGCCTACGAGCTGCAGGGCCAGAGAACCAGCAGAGAGGCTTCCTCCAGGGCCCAAACGAGAGTCTTCAATAACTAAAATGCAAGAAAAAAGGGTGCAAGACACAAGAAGCAAGGAGATTTAACAGATAAATCAGTCTGTTGCAAAACATGGACCAATGGGAATCCTAAATCAGACAAAGAGAAAGAAAAATAAAATCAGCATATTCAAAAATATAAAGGAATTATTTTTCATTGTTGAGGGTGAGAGTAGCACTGGGATTGCATTTTGAAAGAACACTAAGATTTCAGGGATGCATATCGAGTTATCCATGAAAGAAACGACATAGTGTGTCAGACTCGCTTCAAAATGTTGGGAGAGGAGTGCAGGACAAGACTACAGGTGACACAGACTTGAGCAATTTTGCCTTCTTCCCTGTACTCCCTGAAGCTTTGTAGATGACACTGTCACAGGGTGAGGGCCTGCTATCTAGAAAACACAGCAGGGCAGGGGATGGGGGAAGCCGGCATGTGACATAACCCGGCTGCAGGGAGCCATACTGCCCCACCTCGCCAGAGCGCCCACCTCCCTTGCCACTGGTTTGGTGTACTGACTCCAACACGCAGGCTCCTCCCTGCTTCTTAGGACTGTCGCAAAGATGCTGCTGACACGATCCCTGAAATCCTCACTCTACACACGCTCTCCAGGAGAGACGAAGGAGGGGCAGAGCTCTCCGGCTGTCGTCTGGTGAGTCCCTGGATAATACCTGACTTTTCTGAACTACCTCCACGTGACAGGCATTACTATCAACACTTTCGGTGTGCACACTCTTAATCCTCAAAACACTCCGAGTATGACCCTTTGCTTCACAGCATGGCAAGAACAGCATCCCTCAAAGGCTACCTGAATCTCCCCGCCTCATAAGTTGGCATCGTGAGCTAGCAGTGGGCGCCTAGGCAGCCCGCACCGAGGCCCACTCACATCGACTTGGTTTCCATTGTTATTTTTGTTGTGATGTTTATTATAAATCAATATTGCTCACTGATGTTTATTTAAAAGGCCTGATAAGATATGTAGAGAGACAAGCATGCTCATGTGGACATATCTGAACCTTTTCAGTTTGGTTCGTTGCCTGAAGATATTTGCTAACCATGTAGGAAGCCCAGCCCTGGCACAAAGAGCAGGGAGGAAGGACTGAGGAAGCCGAGGCAGTGCCGGGGGCGCTCTCCTGCCCAAGCCAGGAATCGCAAGCGCATGTGCCTCTCATACGCTGTGATCCATGGTCTCCCCTGGAGAGATGGGGGGAGCGAGCCCACCCCCGCCCAGCTTTGCCTCTCAGAATGCCGGCCCAGGACAGAGCCGCAGTCCATCCTGAGGAATGATGCCCCCGCCAGCTGCGCCCCTGGGTGTGCTGGGGTTCCCCCTGCTGCCATCAGGGACAGTGCACCAACTCACGTCCCCTGGGGAGACAGCTTTCCTGCTTACAGACTGCTAGAAATAGCTGTAAACAGCTGGCCCATCCCCGCCCCTGGGCTTTCTGTGACCACCAAACTCCTTTCTTGCTCCTCACTCCCACAGTTATTTTGATATCACCGGCTTCCTTGTCCTCCACACTGACCCAGCCAGTGGGAAATCAGCTCTGATCTGCTCTCCCGGCCCCCTCCCGCCCCCACACTACCAGATCAGCTGGCCTGAAGGCAGCTCCGAGCTGCTTCGCAGCCCCTGCACCCCGCAGGACTGGCCGGAGCCTTGTCTGTAAGAAAGCACAAGACCGACATGATGGGTGAGACGCACCAGGCTTGACAACAGACCGGCTGTTGGCCAAAGTGGTGAACCTCAGCTGCGGTATTCTGACGGCAGCCTGCACCTCCAGCTTCGATGGAGACTGAGAGAGTATCTGCTTCCTATTTCTTGCTGCAGAACTTTACACGAGGATGAACCTGAACAAACACAGCAAGTGTTGATTCTTCCTCTCGCTGTCCAGACAGAAGCCACAGGGAGGAGAGAAAGTGGCCTAGCAGGAGCAGCAAGTGGGAGCACGGCCCCCCGTGGAGTGGTGTGGGCACACAAGCACCCTTTCCCAAGCGGGGGGCCTGGTGCCTGCAGATCGACTATGAGGAAACTGGGTAGAGAGTCACCGAACAAGCCAGGCGTGGTGGTACGCACACGCAACCCTGGCACTCCAGGTGGCCAGGCTGCAAGTTCAAGATACTTAGATACTTAGCCAGACCTTGCCCCAAAAATTACACACACACACACACACACACACACACACACACACACACAGTCAGGTGTAGCCCAGTGCAGAGGCCATTCATTCAATGCTCGTACCAAAAAGAAAAGTGTCACCAGGCAAGCCAAGGAGGAAGGGACATACTGCACCCCAAGAACGCTGAGCAAGACAACAGCTGAGACCCCAGTGCCAGCAAGAACCAAGGTAAGAACGACAACCTGATTAACTGCATCTGTCTTTTCTTGTTTTTAAAATGAATTTGGGGAAGAGTCCTCAGGGTGCACAGAGTCTCGCTATGTAGACCAGCCTCATAGCGATCCTCCTGTTTTCACCCTCCCAAAGCTGGGATAATAGGTGCGCGCCACCATGCCCAGTCTCAATCACCATCTCAGTGTTCCCTGGGGGTGCACTCGTATGGAAGGCGGGAGATCAAATCCCGGCCGCTGCGCTCTGCTGAAGCAGGTGCGTTACTCCACTGAGCTATCTGGCCGGCGCTTGCATCTGTCTTCTTTTTTACAAATTGTGTTTGCATCAGCGCAGATCCACAGGACACAGTGATCCGTCCTGCAGGGCTCTGGAGCCGGGACACACAGACCGTGTTCTGCGCTCACCTGCTTTCTGCCGGCTCTTGGTCCCCTTCCTGTGGAAAAGCCTCTCTCCCCCAGTCTACTGTTATCCATTTTTCATTGTGCTCTTTAATTTATTTACATTTTGAAGCCCTCGTATGTCTTCCGAGGTCTAAGCACAAGCCCCCTGGACTAAGGTCCAGAGCCTCAATTCTGCCATAGCTACTTAGAGCAGAGAGTAGAAGTGCTGTGTCTTAGCTACTCTTCTCTCCTTGCTGAGACAAATACCCGACACTCAAAATGAAGGAAGGAAAGGTTTATT
>NDGN011201022.1:0-10038 GCA_002564285.1 Tympanoctomys barrerae | reverse complement strand
TGTGTGTGTGTGTGTGTGTGTGTGTGTGTGTGAGAGAGAGAGAGAGAGAGAGAGAGAGAATTTGAGTTTTCTTTGTTTAATATCCTTTAAAAATGTAAAATCAGCTAACTCATTTAATCGCTGTTGTTCTGATAGGCAACGAGACAACTGGGACGATGTTCACTTTTTGTTTTCAATTAAGAAAAGCTGAGTGTGTTGAGAATGAAGCATACAACAGGGGAGCTCTGCCTCCTAATAATAAGTGGCTTTTAGAAGAACATTTTAAGGACTCTTCTCTAGAGACTCAGGCTTTAGAAAGAACTATTGGAGGCAGATGAGCAAATACAGGGAGATTCCTTATCAGGTGCTTACAATGCTGAAGAGACAACTGGATTTTTGTGGGAAAACAAACTCCCCTGAGCAGCTCTCTGATGTCCTTTCTAGGACAGCTTCAAGCTGGACCAGACAAGTGTCCCTTCCTCCTTTTCTACTACCCTTACTGGTATTCCAACATAACCAAGGCCCAAAATGTACAAAAATATCTTCACAACCATAACTTTCACAGATCAAAAAGAAGTAAAAATCTCTAATTTCTAAACACCAAAAAGACTATCACAAATAGGTAGATGGAACCGTCTTTGTAAAATGCAGCTAGTTGACTGGAATGCTGAAGCAAATCCTTCAATGACCATTTTCACTACTTTACTGCCCATCAGGAGAAGAGCAAAATCATAAGGCCACATAATTATTAAAAAGAATTCTTAATAACTAAAAAAAATCTAGCAATATTCTTATTTATAAAAAAAGTGAAACTTTAATTTAGGAAATACTTCTAGTCCTTTTTAAATTGCTAACCTATTTATATTTTTATAATGCTTAAGTAGTCTTTAATGAGTATTACTTCTTTAATTCAAATGAAATAAAAAAATTTTAACAAGACCCAGACTGAATACCAATGTATTTTAAAAACTAAAAAAAAGTTTAGAAAAATCAAGAAATTATATACCTGAAGAATTACTTCATTCAGTTGTTCTGATGATTTCTCATTATCCTGGATTTCATCAAGAAGCAAAACCATTGATGGACCACGAGCTAGACACATTCTGTTCTTGTTCTGGAGATGCAGTTTTGCTTCCTCAGTCAGAAGAAGAGCCAGGAACTGCAGACTGGCAGTGTAGAGAGCAGGATAGCTGACTGATAAGCCCACACATTTGCAGAACATATCTAAAAGGGAGAATGGTTCACATATAAAAGTATGAAAATGTCTTCACAGAAATTAAAGAGAAAATGAATCAGATTGATCTGAGCAACTAATAATGTAAATTATCAATAGTTATTGTTAATGTAAATTTACATTAACAATAACTCTACTGTTAAAGTCACACAGTATTATGACAATCTACTGAATTAATGATTCTGTTCAATTTTCATTATATGGTTTTGTCTATGAAATTGTGGGTGCTCATGTGCGTGCCTACAAATGTGCACATATACAATATCTGTTAAGGCCTCAAGAGTAATATCCATAGGTTAAGTATTGATTCACTGAGATCTACTGAATATATGAAGTCTTGAGAATTTTTAGCTTTTTAGTTTTGATTTCAGAACAAAGATAAAAAATTAGATAATTGGTGGGGATGTGGCTTAATGGTAAAACACTTGCCTAGTAGGTGTGAGGCCCTGGGTTTGAACACTAGCAAGACAAAAATAAATAAATATAGAACATCCTGGTAATCTCAGCACTTTGGGAGGCTGAAGTAAGGGGATTAAAAGCTTGAATCCTGCCTGGGCACCTTAGCAATACCCTATCTCAAGGCAGAAGGAAGTGGGGAGTAGCTCTGTACTCAGTATAGAGGCCTGGGTTTGATCTCCAAATCTCCAGTACTAGAAAAAAAAAGAGAAAGGAAGAGAAGGAGGGCAGGAGAGAGGGAAAGAGGAAGGGGAAGAAAGGAAGCAGGAGAGAAGGGGGGAAAGGGAGAAAGAGGCAGAGAGGGGAGGGAGGGAAAGGAAAGAGAAAGGAAAAAGGGGAAAAAGGAAAAAGGAAAATAAAACAAAACAGTTCACCTAACCATCCTATGGATCATGCAGAACATCATCTTCAAGGTATGAATGTATTTCTGCTTTCAAACAAGTCAGTGAGTGTCAAATGATACCTTAAAAAGCAAGACTTCATATACACTGTTGGCATGATGAAAAAAGGTCTTGCAGTACTACACAAAGGACATGAGTGGCTGTGAACTGACTTGGAAATATAATACAGGGTGGAAGGAATAGGCAAGCCACACTAAGGATCAATTCTGAGCCAGTCATTAATAGTTTCTTATGAATAATGATTTAATCAAATAACATTTGGTTATTGCACTAATCTTATTAATTTGTAAAGTATTAGACTTGTAATTTTGTTTCTGTTTTACTATTTTGTATTTAGGTATGAGATGATGACCATAAAATTTATATAGATTTAGGCTTATAGAAGTTTAAGCGACATAAGGAAAATAATGTAGCTAGCAATATGGCTTTATAAAAATTATGTTCATTTAAATGATGTCCCACTATTAATCAAGTCTGAGAAAAGACTGTTTTAGTAACTAACTCATAGAGTGGCCATAAGATGTATTAAATGTGTATGGGTTGAGGTCAACCCCCGGTTCCACCAAAAAAAAATAAATAAACAAACGTATATGGGTACATGTGGTAGAAACTGATTAAAAACAAACTGCAGAAAAAAATGTCACCATGGCAAGGGATAAGATTGTTTTTATTAGGTACATTTTTCATTAACATCACCATTATCAAAACTACACAGTAAGTTATTTTTATTAGTACTATAAAGTGTGTATTTTATGGGAGGTTTTGAATTTTCTGTTTTCATTGTGTCAATAGGGAAATGACATCAAACAAATAGTGTTAAGTCAGGAGTTGCAAAAGGTTTGTTAAGGACCAACAATAATTATCTTATCTATTATAGTTCATTGTCCTTGTTAAAACTACTCATCTCAACTATTAAAGAATGAAAGCAGAAGCAGACAACATATGAATGAGTGTGGCTGTGTTCCAATAAAACTTTATTAACCAATTTAGGTAGTGGAAAAGATCTGAACACATAGCTTTGGTATCCAATTTCAGAAACATTTTGCTTTATATTGTTGGTGATTCAGGTTATAAACTAATTATCTTCCAAATAATGGAAGAGGAACATCTCAGTCTCTCAATAAGGCAATCTCTTTGTATTTCCATCTCTCTTAACAAAATAATGATCTACAATATGGTCACTGTACTCCTTATGGCAGACTTGTAACTCCTGCATCTAAATAATTTTATTTCTTATTGAAATGTACTTTCCTATAAGTATTCCTCATATTTTAAAACTATCACCCTATAACATAATTTAAATTTTCAAAATGATCAATTTACATACTTAAAGCTAAAAAAATCAGTTAATTAGTAGATAACTGGAAGCTTAGAAATTACTTTTGATTTAAATAATTTTAAAAGACAAAATAAATATTAATTATTAACATTTATATTTAAAAAGTGCTCTTGCTATACTGAAATGTCATTTTTTGTGGGTACATATATGAGAAATAGCTTTCAAAAGTAATTACACTGTATGTTTAACATTTCTGTGCAGTAAGAAAATTTGTGTCTTGAAAAAAGATGGTATTTTTATTATAACTTCCCATGTTAGTACTTATAAAGAATTCTATATATTCAGATTTACCTACATACAATGAACACAGAAAAGAAACTGACTTCTGACTTCTTTCCAATGAAAGAAAATCTATCTCTGTTTTATTTATTTATTTTTGTCCCTAGATTGTGATGTTTTTTTTCTCCACCACAAAACAGTCCTTTATTTATACTTTTGCAAAGTTAGTAAGGCATGACACAAGGTTGCCTAGCAACTAATAGCTGATTTTAACCAGACAGGATGTTTATCTCAGGACTGAGGTGGCTTGTTTGCTTTAGGCACTGATGTCTAGTCCCACCTGTACACATTAGATCCATTTCCTAGCTTCTGTGGCTCCCAACATCTCTCTCTTTTTTTGTTTTGTTTTGTCAGAGATGGGTGTTTCAATGAAGTTAGATATCTTACTGTTTTATAATTTTATGAGTATCATCATAAAACTACAGGCTTCTAGTTGTTCTGATACATCTCTTATACATTTCAGCTTTTCAAGTACATCTTTTTGGAAGGAGACTCCTCAAGATCACTGTAAATTCCTAAAAATCTGGAATCTCACATACCGTATTAGAATTAATTTCTGAGCACTTTCACCTCTAATGGAATAGAATTAGAATTATCTTAATTTTTATTAGAAGAAGAAACCCAAGCCAGTGTCATCTCACCAATCACTGCTGTCCAGTGCTTGGCCAGAGCTGAGATAATGGAAGGGAGAGAAACAGCAGCAGCTTTCCTCAGCAGGGCAGCCAGAAGGTCAAATAAGTGTGTCCATGTGTGATAAAAAGCCGACATTAACTCTACATCTATAAAATTAATCAAAACATTTCAAGTTACTAATACAATGAAGATAGCTTTTCAAAATATAAAGCTCACTACAGACTATCAGACTTACAATTAGAAATATAAGCTTATCAAATGAAAACAAATACAATTCAGCACTATCCAAAATTCATTTTTGTTAACTTCTCTTCTATTGCTTTTTTTTTTTGCTATCAGGGATTGAACTCAAGACTTGTGCTTGCCAGGCAGGAGTTTATGCCACTGAGCTATCTTCCTGGCCCTCTTTCACTGCTTCTTAAAGATATCTCCCGATCCACCTTCCTGTACACAGACATAAACCTTTTTTTTCTAATCACTCTATTTGTTTATTTGATACTATGTCTCACTACACAGCTTGGACTCCAAGTGATCCTCCTGTCTCAGCCTCCCCAGCACTGGGATTATAAGTGTATGCCTCCAGGCCCAGTTTCAGGGTCAAAATGGGCTAGCCCTGTGTACCCAGAGTTTCCAGGGGCCAGCATGGAATGCAGTACCTGGGATCGAACTTAGGTCGTTGTGCTTGCCAGGCAGCCGAGCTAGCTTCCTGGCCCAAATCTTAAAGCACAGTCAACAATGAGAAAGAAAGTTTGTGTTATTATGTTTCTTTTCTATAAAATTCAGTTTGGTTTATGTCTTATACTTAGTAACTATTGGAAGATGATACATGGTATAGTAACCATTGTTATTCTCTTAGTTTTTGGTCATGAAAATTTGTTTTATTTTTTCATAAAAAAAAGTAACAAATTAAATGTACTGTAAGTCATAACTTCAGAGCTATATATTGGGCACATAATAAAAATACTATTATTTGTACTTCTATGTAAGTTTTCTCCTCTTTCCCTTTTTCCCTCTAGGATGGGTGAAATGGAAGGCATAATACACCAAAGTCAAGGCAAAAGAGAAGGAATTTCTTTGAAGAACCAGAAAGAGTGACCTCACAGAAAACACTACCATGAGAAACAGTATTATTCTCTAGCTGTGCTTATGGCTAACAATAGTAGTTAACCTGCTAGAGTCAGAGCACACCTTTCTGGCTCTACACCCTGTAAATGTAAACTGCAGAGATATGGGTACCTGAAACCATGCCATCCTATCACATTTTGTTAAGCTTCATTATAAATTAACTGAGGACTTACACCCCGGTGTTTTTCAGCACCAATGGGGTATTTGGAAATAGCCTCTTGTAGGAAATCTGGATGACAGTGTTTCTTCACTGCCTTGCCATTATTGGCTATCTAAAAGACACTGTTTTAGACATATGTTTCCTCAGTGCTGTTCCCACAAAATTTTAACTACAGTACAGTGATGTCTCTTCATGTACTATAATGCTTACCTATACTTTATACCTAAAAGACTAATACAAACTTTACTTGGTGTTTCAAGGCTTAAGAATGGCAAAATATTTAAATTGCAAGGTAAATTAAAATTACTCATATTGAACTTTATTACTGTACTTATTGAATAACTTATGCAATTTATTGCTCTATAAACATTATATTATATGGAATTGCATATAAATTAGCAACTCATACAAACAGCAAGACAATATTTATGTAATCACTCAAACTTTATTTTTCCAGAAAAAATTCTTTCTTTTTTAAAGAGAATAAAAAAATAGTAAACAAATTAGAAACAATAATCTCACTAAACAAAATGATAGGAATTCAACAATGATTGTTACGTTGCATATTGTTCCTCAAACAATATAAGTCCTCAAATTAGTTGTTCAGATTACCAGACACGAGCATACAAAATTGCTAAAAAAAAAATTAAGAAAAAAATAAAATTTAAACATTAACTATTCCTTTGCATAGACCAGTAGAAATCAATGGTGTAATTATTCAAGCCATCCTATGTACATTTACACGTATATTATTTTCTTTTCCTTCTTTTTCTCCTTTCCCTCATCCCACTGTTCCTTTCCTTTGAACAATTTCTTTCCCTTTCACAGTATGTACCTTTCAGATTACAGAAAAAAAATTTAAAATGTAATTTCTAAAAATATTTTTAATGAACTTTTATCTTTTGTTAGCTACTAGAAAATATCTTTTAACCAGAAGGTAGATGTTCATTCAGACGCTGTCCATGTTTTTCCTCACTTGATATAATTAATGGTAGATGAAATAACTTTTATATAATTGGCTAATAAAAATATGTACTGCATTTTACTCAATTTTCAAAGGTCAAGTCACACAATATAAAAGTGTCAATGAAAAGCATATACAAAGCAGCCAATAGCAGTCAACATGCTCAACCATTTCTTGCTGGTGACTTTGGGATCAACAACTGATCAGAAAGCCTCTAACGGCAGCCTCCATTGTCCAACTTTGTGGCACTACTACGGCACACAGAATTTTTATCTTTCAAAAACTCAATTAAAAAAAAAAAACCTTCAATTTCAATGCTTTTCAGGGGATACCCAATATGAGAAATTAAACAATAAATAGCAAGGTGGGCAAAGTTTGTAGCTGTAAGTCTTATCAGGTGAGCTTTGGAGGCCACAGGCCCTGGGAACACTTAGGTTTTGTTGTTCTTTTTGTTTGTTGCCGCATTCCTTTCTCCTAGGACTCAGTGTTAATCCCATGAAGATAGGGTGGAAGTTGCTAACACCTTACTGAGACTACCGCTTATAGAATCTCCAGGTAGGGGCAGGGAGATAGCTCAGCAGCACAGTGTCTGCCTGTCTGGCATGAGCAAGGTCCTAAGTTTGATTCCCAGTACTAAAAGAAAAAAAAAAAAAAGAAAAGAATCTCCAGGGATTGAACCATTTGTCTTCCATTACTGGGGCAATGTATTTTAACATGGCTGTGATTCTGAGGACTATCTTTGTTAGGTACAGGGCACGTTTTACTTTCTAAACCCCAAATTAACCAATTCCAAATAATTCAAAGGACTATGCAAAAGTGAATTCAAAGTCAAGAATTAACAAGTGATCACCTATTTCATTATAAACTATGATTCAAACTTTAAAAAATGTATATATTTGATAAAATAATTTGATTTTCATAAAGATGCTACACTGCTGTAACTTTCTCTGCTACTAAGCATTACATTAAACTTTCCATGATAAAATATTTTACAATGTAAGATCTTTGCAATTTTTTGTTTTGTCTTTTTGAGATAGGATCTCACTAGGTACCCTACATTAACCTTAAACTCACAGCAATCCTCCTGCTTCGGCCTACAAATTGCTGTGATTACAGACATGCGCCATTATGCTTAGTGAAAATTTTGACATAATATGCTAAGCTGGCTTATATTTGTTCATGCAAAGGACTTATTAGTCTTGGAGACTTAGGCATAATTTATGAAAAACAATTAATACCCAGAATGCACTGTACTCTCCAACACGACACAGCTTTGCCCACATTTCAATTCCTAGTGTAGGTATTATCCTTCATTGCGCTACATGTTTGCCATAAAGCTCTCCTGGAACCAGTCTAAAAACCATGCCAGCCATAAAACAACATCACTGAAATAATGGCAAAAAATAAAAAAAAAAAATAATAATCTTAAAGTGAATATCTGGAGGAAAGTATGATTCTTTTAATCTTAATAATATATACTTGAGACCTTAGCTAAACAAAATAAAGCTTACCTAATACATCTTTGGTACATATGGTGAGAACGCCAATGATATTAGTGATGAGAAGTTTCAGAAGCTCTTCCTGCACGACAAGGTGAGGATCTACCAATAAACAGGACTGCAGGAGACTAGACAAAGAGGACAGATACTCCAGAAGAAAGGAAACCTATAGACAAAAATAAAATAAAATATGCCATACAAATAGCTCATCTCAATGATAGAGTATTTTACTTTTCTATATATTATAGCAAATCTCTGCTGGGTAAGAAATGTTAATAAGACACTGATAAAATCTTAATCATAATTTCTATAACTCTGAAGTTAATAGCCAGCAAAACATTATTTTTGCTCAAATTATAAGCAGTCTTTAAGGACCACATTGGCACTATCACCTATAACACCAACAAACCCAGCAGTACTTTCAAAGTTGAAATATTTTATTCATTTAAAGAAAGAAGATCTCCATATTTTTAAAGTAGCTAAATTGTGAAATCAATCTGGAAGAAGGACAAAACATATTCCCAAGATATATAAAAAGCACACAATTTTGAAAAAGATTACAGAAATAGTCAGTGAAGCACATAAGTGAGAAAAAACTAATCTAATAACCTAATTATTGCTACTAATAAATATAAATAGCCTAATAAATATAAATATGTCCTACTTTTACCCTTACCTTTCAGCATAAATATCCTATTCTTATAGTAAGAATTAAATAAACCAAGTCTCTAATATTACAGGAAAATCATCTCTGATTTTCCAAATGTGAATACTATAAATATTACTTAGTAAAGTAGTTTTAAAAAATAATTTTCTGTATATGTAGAAATTACAGATTAGGATACTCTTGTTTCAGATCTATTTTTTTTTTTTCCTATATTTTAGGGAAGGCTCTACAGGGTGTTGAGGGGCTCACTACTAGATCGGACTCATAGTGATCCACCTGTTTACAGCCTCCCAATTGCTGGGATTACAGGCATGCCCCGTCACACCCAGTCTCAATAAACTTCTCAGCATGCCCCAGAGGCAGGGCTAGCATGGCAGGCCAGGGGATTGAACCCCAGGTCCCTCTGCTGAGCTATTTGGCCAGCCCTCTTGTTTCAGATCTAAAATACCCTTAAAGCTTCGTGTGTCCAAAGGCAGGGCTATCTAAAGATGACTGGATCATGGTGGGTACTGTACTTTTCAGTGGACTACTCCTCTCAGTCACAGCTGAATACTGTGGTAAGAGGTATGACCTGGACAGAAGTGAGTCACGGGGGAGGGTCTCCCTCCCTAACTCCTCCCTTCAGCCTTGGCTTCCTGGCCTCTACAATGTGAGCTGCAGCTCTCCTGTACTTTCTGTTTTAGAGACAGCAGACAATGAAATCAATCCTCTAAACATCATAAGCCCAAATGAGCCTCTCCTTTAAGCTATAGGTGTTGGGTATTTTGGCCTGTCCACAACAAAGTGAATAAGACAGTTGTGATGCCTCATTTATCCACTATCCTCAGGCAATGAAACAGTCCTTATAAGTGAACGTTGTAAAGATATCCTGAAGTCAGTTAGTCTCTTGTCTTTCTCTCTTGGACGTTTTCTTATCACTATATTCTAATGTTGTAAAAGTAAATTTAAGACGAACTGTTCTACATCTGTGGAGTGGTATATCCCTCTATGGTACACAATCTCAGACTATTTAAAAATAATTCTTCTACATTATTTGCCTTCTTGAGTATATTTACCTTTTATCTAATTTTATAACTAAAAAGTATAAGTGGTTCTACACGTTGCAAACTCTAAGTTTGTGAAATTTACTTTGCTTATTGCTGTGAAGTCTTTTTTGATCCTTTCATATTTTATAATACTAAGAGTTATAGCAAGTCTGATTTCAATATAAGAAGTATTTCTATAAATATCATTAACAAAGGGACCAGGGAGATGGCTCAGTAGGATAAGCGCTTGACTGACAAACGCAAGGATCTGAGTTCA
>NDGN011201010.1:0-12230 GCA_002564285.1 Tympanoctomys barrerae | reverse complement strand
AGACCGACCGACCGACCGACCGACCGACAGACAGACAGACAGACAGACAGACAGACAGACAGAGTAGAAATCTCTGAAACAGCCTCAGGTCCCTTCTGTCACTCTCTGGCCTCTGGGGACCCGTGACATCCCCACTACTTTCCTGATACCTGTGAGGCATGATGCCAACCTGAGGCTTCTGGACCTGCTTTCTCTTCTGTGTAGAACCCTGAACTTGTCCCCCTGGATGTCTACCCAGCTATCTATCTCTGGTTTGCTGTCCCAGGCTGAACTGCCTTGCCCCTTGTTTTACCTGTAAACCATCCCCTGCCCAACCTACCTTCTTTTTCCCCACCTGGTATAAAATATGGTGTATCTTACTGCCTGTCTGTTCTTTTAAGTGCAGGGATTTCTGTCATTTGCTCCTTGCTGTTGAATGAGTGAATGAAAAGAATAAAAAGTTTAAATTTCTATTTTACAAATAGTTTAACTTATATACACAGCACTGGGAAGAAAAGCAACTTTTTGCTGAACAAAGGCAACATTCTATACATATGGTTCTTTTGGTTTTCACTAAAAATAATTTTTAAATTAGTAGTTGCAAGATTGATTGACACTACTAATTGATTGAAATTCTAATTATTTGGCCCTGAGAGCAAGTGTGTTCATAACTTGAACATATCCCCACAAATAATTATTAGTCCCATATCTCTCCTGGAGTCATATAGGCCATCTTGAAAAACTAACATTAGCCAATATATAATACCCATTTACAGTCATAGCATTCTTGGTAGGGGGATTGAATGCCCTTTTATATTTTATACTAATATTATATGAATATTAGTGAATTATGTGGTATAAATTTTTATGAGGTCTCTCCTATAAATATGTGTTCTGTTGGTTATAGTTTATGCATATTTAGAATTTGTTTGCCTTATCCAACTTTCATATATTACTTACCTGGTAGGAAGGCTTAGCTTTCTACCATGCTGGTTTTTTTCCTGAGGATGAACTTGTATATGTTTTATATCTGTAACATTTACTCACGGCACCACCTTATTATCTGATGTATTTATATTAATTTTAAGAGGTACTCATCTGAAACAAGGCATTTGCTTAATTACTTGAGTTTTATTTGTTTGCTTTTGCTCTTGCCTTGATTAACATAAGAATCTAGCAGGAAAAAAAAGCATAAGAGTTTCCAGAAAGAAAGTGAGCTCTACAAAGAAAATTGTAGAGAACGTTTTTCTAAAAAAGTATGTTAAAAATAAGCAAAGATAATTAATTTATTGAGCTTTCTTTGTTTCTTTCTCCAGCGTATTAAATAAGCCTTTTTTGGTATATTACCATATTGAAACCTAATGTCTTACCCTATATTATTTCATTTTTTCAATTTAATTAATGCAACTGAAATTCTTATGTGTTTTTTCTTCCATTTTCACATTTTAAAAAACCTAGTCTCTTGTTTTAAAAGTTGAATCTGAAGAATTAAATTGGGAACAATTTAGAAATCAACAGGGGTATACAGATAATTTTGTTACATTTTCCTGTTCAATCAGTGTCTCATGGGAGTTTAGAAATAATTCTATTTATTTTTCTTTTTCATGTGATACTAACATAGTTGACCTACAATGAGCCATCACAACCAACTGGTTTGCTGGTTTGTTTGCAGACTATTTGATTATGTTCTTAATTATTTTCATTAAAATCTTTATGGAAGCTAAGTGGCAATTTCATGTTGGAGAAATAAAACAGTGAAGATCACCATCATGTAGCCTTCTTCTATGCAGAGCGCGTGGGATGTCATTCTCCAGTATCATAGCCTGGTGCACCAATACTTCCTGTAGCAGCTTAATGACTGTGTCAAGCAGGGATTTACTATTACATTTAACTCATGCATGTGATTGTTGTTAAAACAGCTGCGGTTTTTATATCTGATTGAAATCCAAAGAATTGCATTCTCATAGAGACTCTGCTTTGGAAGATATATACTTTTAATTTTTAAAAAAATTTAATTTTTAAAAACCCAAAGACTTACAAAAAGTTGCTAAAGTAGTACAGAGAGGTATTGTATATTCTTCATCCAGCTTCTTCTATGGAAAATCCTGTGTAATCATAGTAGGTCTTCTTAAAAAGACCTAATTGTGTAAGTGCAGTGATAAGCTCACTACAAAATTAACAAGAAGATACGCAGATTTCCCATATATTCCTTGTCCCTACACACATTTACTGTTCCCCTTATCAACATTCTCTACTGGAATGGTATGCCTGCAATGATTGATGAATCTACATTGATATATCATGATCAGCCTAAGCCTGTGGTTCATTCTTGGTGTTGAACATTCTGTGAGTTTGGACAGATGTGTAATGACATATATCCTCAGTTACAGTGTCATATAGAACAATTTTAATGTCCTAAAGACACTTAGGCTATTACTTACTCTTTCCTCCCTGCTACCCCCTCAAATCTCATAAGCCACTGATACCTACAGTTTTGCCTTTTTCAGAATGATTTTCAAAGCAGAATGATTTTCAAAAGAGATGTTTACAGATGTGTATGGTCTTCAGCAGAATAATTATAAAGGCAACATATCAAGTCCCACCGATTATCTTTTAGAATATGAACCCAAGTACTGGGTGTGATTTCTTGGGCAGCTCTGATGTTTTGGTCCCAATGCCATTTCCATTTGCTTTACTTAGATAAATCCAGCTCATAATTTAATGGTCAGGAAAATACAAACACAGGAGGAATGTGTAAAAATGGTCCACTCTTGCTTTTTCTCCCCTGATCAAAAGCCACATCCCTACCCAGATGTTTATGAGACTGATGATTTCTGGGCCTGATTAAAAGCATTAATTTGTGAGGCTTTGAGTTCTCAATTTCACTACCCTTTGGTCAGCCCAAAATCCTAAGTGATATATTTGAATATCACAAATTTTGTATCTTTGCATTTCATAGTTAGGCATTATGCAGCTTTTCTGTCACAGATGGTGAGTTTTTAAAGGCTTATTCCTATTTTTAAATAGAATAGAGAAAGTTATTTTCTGTGAGAATACCTTGTATGATGAAATGTTAGACAAAAATGTAAGTTGTTTGACAAGTAACCTTTACATTTTTCCCTGCTGTTGTAAGTCCAGGAATCTTTTTTTCTGCTCCCTCACAATAGATTTGGTTTCTTATCTCATTCTGTATGTAATTCCCTGGTGTATTAGTCACTTTTTCATGACTTGGACAAAATATCAGACATGAAATTTGAAAGAAGAAGAGGTTTATGTGGCTCACAGATGCTGAGAGTCGAGTCCATGATTGGACGGCTGCAAGGCTGAATGTCATGGAAGAGGAAAATGTCTATCACAGAATTTCAAAATTTCTCACATTTTCAGATGGAGAAACGGGAACTTCTGTGCTTATAAGGCACCAAATAAGCAAAAAAGCAGCTGAGAGAAGAACAGTCCAGGAGCCAGGCATACTCTGCAAAAATGTTCCCCCAGTGATCTCCTTCTTGCAAATGGGCCCTTCCACTAACTCCTTCAGCTCTATCCTTTCCAATGAGGTTGATAATTTTATGATCTGACCACCTCTCTAGGCCCTGCTCTTTTACCTTCCAGAGTTATGCAGACTGGATGAGGAAAGAGAAAGATCTATGTGGACAGCTTCAGTTATGGCCTGGGAGCATTTGCTTCACAAGAAAATCCCTTCCATTGAAAGCCATTTTTTAGTGTAAAGGATAAAAATAATCTTTACTAAAAATGTTAACAAACACAAATGGTGAACTTATTGAATTTGTAGTGGTAATCATATATATATATATATATATATATATATATAAAGTAATCATATTATATATCTTGAGCATATATATATATATACAGATTTATTTGTTAATTACTGTAAAAGTGTATCTTACCACTCTAACCATTTCAATGCTACCATCTCCCTTTTTACTTCATTTTCTTCTTTTTTCTTATTTGATTATATTTTTCAGATGATTTTAAAAAATGAGATAGCAATTATATCTGTCTATTTAGGGATAAAAATTGAAAAGTTTCTTCCATTCTCAGATGTAGAAACAAACTTCTGTGTTCAGGAGGTGCAAAATATTGTCACTTGTCAGGAGCTTTCCGGTGCCATTTGCCTGGTAGATGCCCTGAGTTTTGCGCTGGCTCTGTGTCTTTTCTCTGTGTACTTGACTGCACTGGCAGCTCACAGCAAAGTACTCATCAATTCAGCCTTTTCCTGAGCACCTCCAGGTGCTGGGAAGCACAGCAGGTCTTGAGAACATGGTGATGATGAAGTAGGGCTTGCGCTGCAGTTGGGGAACTGTCAGTAAATCTGTAATCGAGCAGTCGGCAAGATGGTGTTGGAAGGAAATTCAGATTATGAGGAAAACAGACCATCATTATTCCAAAAGCTTTCTCCCAATTCCAATTATAGGACACTTAAACAGTTTTTACTAAAGTATCATATGAGCTGTCTGGAGCAAAATCTTTTGTAGCTCTTTAACTTATCTGTAAGAGTAATCTGTCTGTCTATTGAATGAACATCTCACAAAGTCATTTGGTAAAGCTGAATGAGAGCCTTTCAGCTAAGTGGAGTATATAGTATCTGAGCTGAGGGAAAGGAAAGTCACCAGCTAGATCATCTGGGAGAAGACATGAGAAGCAGGCTGCGGAGAACAGCAAGCACCTGCTCCTGCACACCACCTGCTCTCCCACAAGCAGACTCAAGAGAGTATTATTTTGTTAGCATTTCCAGAGAGAACTTGGCACCATATTCCTCTACCTCTTTTTGCCTTCTCCCATCTCCCTCCTTCCCCAGCAAGTTTTATACTGGCTCTGTATGTTTTCTCTGTGTACTTGACAGCATGTACATGTATACATTAGAGGGAAACACTTCTTCAGAAAGGCATGTTTTAGGTAAATTGTAGAAAAGCATAAGTATGAGAGTATACTGGTAATGTAACTAACCTAACTTTATTTGATTAATATTATATTTGTATCTTAAAGAGAAAAAGAGATTCCATTTATTGAAAACATTCACAAAAGTGCATAGAAGTTTTATAAGCTAAAATAGTTTTAATAACTAAGGAGAATTCTTGAAACCTACATCAGGGTAATACAAATTTGTGGATTAGTAATTTTATAAATCCCTAATGTAAGCAATCACTTGGCTGCCTTACTTGGGCTTCTTGATAATGAAACTAAGTATTCTCATTTCCAGATGCAAAACACAACTAATTGGTTAACTGTCTTTAAAATTTAAGCCTTGTGGCTTATTTAAAAATCATTAGAAAATGGTTGTTGAAAAATATATGAGAATTCAAAATATGTCCCATTTTCTTCTGAAAATATACTTATATTAATACTATGTGGCAAATTTTGGTTTTTTTAAAAAAAGTATTCAATGTTTCCTAAGCTTAGAGCTTGGGAAAATAGAAAACTATAGGATTGGGGGGATTTTTAATATTCGTCAAGAAAATTTGAAGCGGAGAATGAGGGTAAGAGAGGAAGTGAAGGGTGAGTGGAGGTCTCAAGCCAAATGGAGCAGAAGAAAGAGCCCAACAAGTTGTGACAAATAGAGAGGGGGCAGCTGCTGACCAGCCTGGTGACCTTGTTTACTACATAGGGAGGAGGGCTGGCCAATAATGGGAAAGGAGGAAAACCATATCCTCCCTTGGGGACAAGGTATAAAGATCAAGGAGTCTGTGAAGTCTTGCATGTCCGCAGTGATGATGGCGGTGATAATGACCACAGCAGTCTCTAGAGTGTGAGACTGAAGTGAAGGGGAAGAAAAACATACCCGCTGGGCAGTAGGAGCATTTTGTAAGGTAGGAAGCCTTCATCTGATTCCAACATTTCATGGGAGACTCATGCCTGTTGGAATGGTCTCCCTTTTCATCACATCTCTGGATAGAGGAAAAATTAAGGAATTTACAAAAAGTTTTCCTTAAGTATAGGGAAGTATCTCTGTATTTGCAGTTTTCCTCTACCTCCTAAGGAGAAACACCATATAAAAGCAGGGAAGAAGAGAATGGGTTTGAGTCAGAGGTTGTCACAGTGAAAAACATTTTTTTTTTAGTAAAAACCCCCTCTGGGAGTATACTCACTCTTGACTGTACAACACATGAAGGGAAAAGACTTCCATTTGTTGTTTAATTTTCACATTTTTATTCCCTCTTTTGGTGTTCACTTTCAATCATAAATTAATTATAATATTGGCCACATTTGTGTGTGTTTTCATTGACCAATCTATCAATGTGAATAAATATTCTCAGATAGATACCATTTCACAAAGACCTAAAAGAGTAAGGCATTCAGCACAAGATGAAGAATGACATGCAGAGAATTTGGGTTCTAGGACTAATGTTATTCTTTTCTCTCAAAAGAATGTGAGACTTATCTCACGAGATGCGAGGAGTGATTGAAATGTACAGTGAATATTTAAATATTAAAAAATATGGCAGTAAAAGACATGTTGCCAGTAATCTCCCTCACTTTGCACACTGGCCATCATTCTTGCCTGTTTCTGAAGCAGTTCTGGAAGTTCTCTTTCATAAGTGTCTTTGAGACATATAATAAAAAACTATAGTGAATACTGCTGTCAGGTTCCATCCAAAGAAAGTCAGGTCAAAACATTGTGATGTGTCATCCTCCACCAGATTTATTACATCTGGCATGTGAGATTTCTGGCTTTTCCCCAAATCCAAAATATCCATGAAAGGTAAACATTTTGACTTGATTCAGGACATCAAGACTGCTAAGGCAAAGCAACCAAAGACATCAACTAAGTTCTCAAATAGAAAATGCTTTTGAAAGAAAGCATAATTTTGCTCAAGTGTCAGTGCAGTTCAATACTTGTCAGTTTTGCTGTGTGTCCTTTCACAGTGTCAGGCTGGAAAAGTCAGAAAGCATATGTTTATTTCATGTATGAGATATATGATCCTTCACAAGTCATTCAGCTCTTGTATAATACAGAAATAGTCATATCTGCCCTGATCACTTAACAGGGTGATTGAAAATATCATTATTTGGTACAAAATTTACTGCTTGTCTGAGAATAGTGTTTCTAGACAGAGGTAAAAACCTAGTTCTCAATGAGAGATAAATAAATCAGTATCTGGTAGTAATGTACAAGAGCTATACATAAATGAGTTAGGATGTACCATTTAGGATATTGCTTTAACAAATGCCAAAATGTTAACATCTTAAACAAACCAGTGAAGTTGGAGCTTTGATGATATGGTATTTTTATTAAACAAAAGTAATATGGATATTGTCATAAACCCAAATATGATTAGTGATTAAGGAATAGAATTGGAATGAACATCCTATTTATAACCAGAGCTATTCATACATGAATTACCTATGAAAATAAGAGAAAATGAGACAGGCAGAAAGAGATAGAAAGGAAGGAGAGACATAGGGAGAAAGGAAAGAAGAAATTTACTTAACATTATGAAAGCAGCATTGTCTCTATTCCAAGGATTATTATTCTGTAATTTATATCTAACTTTAGAGGAACTGTTCTGACTTCCAAAGCCAGTCCTGGCTTGTGTTTGGATATTGTCTCTTTTAATCCTCAGAAGCCATTCACAGTATTTCTAATTCCATTTTCTCATGCACTCAATCCTTCTCACTTGGATTCTTCCCTTAAACAGCTCAGATCTTCTGTCCTAGAAATAACCCTCTCTGTTCTACACTTTCCTTCAGCTACCCATATCCCATCTCCCTTTCTCAGCTAACACTACTGAAGTTTCTGCAAACAGGGACCCCACTTTCCCAACACTGTAATGTTTCCAGACCTAGAAAATGAAGCCCGAATGAATCAGAGAGTCTGAATCTGATGAGAGTGTCTTCTCAGATTGTTAGTGACGGAATTTCTTCACTCCAACTAAGGCAATTAAAGTCCAAAGAATTTCTAAAGCCTCTGCCTCTCCTTGGAAAAATGGATGAGGAGTTCAACACTGGCCCTATCTGAGTCTCATATATGCTGACTCCTTGAAAGCATACTTAGATTTCTTCTACTCTGACAGCTTTAAATGATCTCTACATGATGATCTGCATGATGATGATTCCAACATTTATACATTAGCACTACTCCACAGTCCTGAAAGCATGTGTTCAGTTACCCACTTAGCATCTCTTCTAGAGTTCTGAAATTCAGTGTATTGAAAACTGAACTCCTGGAGATTAGTGAGACAGATCAGCAGATTAAAGTGCCTGCTTAGTCAAGTTTAGGCAAGCGGAGGGGACATGGTTTGATCCCCGGCGTCACATGCTGCACCACCCCTGCCCTAGGGCAGGCTGCGCTGGGCAGAGTCTGGGCATGGTGGCACATGCCTGTAATCCCAGTGGTGGGGAGGCTGAAACCAGGAAGATTGCTGTGAGTCCCAGCTGTCCAGTTAGACCCTATAACAACCAAGTACATTAAAATTAATAAAAATAATAAACTTCTGATTTTTCCCCCAAACTCACTTCTCCGGGAGTAAATGGCAACTCTGTTCTAGTTGATGTACCTCCAATCTCAGCAGCATTCTTTATGATTTTCATGATTTCACCAGTATTGACCTTGCTCGAGCCACCTGTCTCTCCAACCCACACCACTGCAGTAAGATTATAATTGCTCTCTCTCTCTTTCTTCCTTTTACCAACTTCAATGTAGTTTTTACATAGCAGAGATATTAAAAGAAAAATCATACTATACATTCTTCTTAAAGTATCTTAATGGTTTTGGGTTTCACATGCAGTAAAATATAAAATCCCTTCCTGCAAGGACTGACAGCTGATTGTACAGTCTTCTATAAAAAATTATTTTATGGAAAAATAGTAAAACAAAACTTCACAATAAAATAACAAAAGAAGAATAGTTAATACTTTGAGTTAATATGATACATATTGTTATCTTTAGTTACTCAGAGCCCATAATGTGGAAATAAAATGTACTCTATTCAATATTAGCACAAACCTTAATTTTCTATGAACTTAGAAACATGAATAGTATAATCAGCTTGTAGTTTTTCTCTCTTTCCTATTGCTTTCCTTCCCCTTTCCACCATTCTAGTTCCTTTTTCTTTCTAAATATTTTTCCCATTTCACAATGTCTATTGTACACTTTAAATCTTATTTATACTTTTATCTTCTTGCTAGAGAGGCAATACAATGTTTATACATGCAAATCTGATTTATTTTATTCTATTACATTTAGTGCAGGGTCTACAGGGTCTCACTACACAGAATGGACTTGTAGTGATCCTCCTGTTTTCAGCCTCCCAAAAGCTGGAATTATAAGTGTATGCCCCTATGCTCAATCTCAATCCTGCCTCAGTGCGCCCTGGGGGTGGAGCCAGCATGGCACTCTGGGGGTCAAGCCCCAGTCCCTGCGTCTGTCTAAATAGGTGCTTTAGTTCACTGAGCTATCTGGCTTGCCCTTGATTTATTTTAATTAGGGGTCTGATCTCAAGTTGCATCCATTTCCTTGTAAAAGTCTCAAGTTTATCATTCATTATGGCTGAGTAGTACTCTATTCTATAAAATACCACATCTTTTTAAATATTTATTTATTTATTTATTGTATCAGGGTTCCAACTCAGGACCTTGCTCTTGCCAGGCAAGCACTTACTCCACTGAGCTATCTCCTCAGCCCAATGCCACATCTTTTTTATCCATTCCTCAGTGGATGGGCACTTGGGCTTTTTGCAAGATTTAGCTATGACAGATTGTGCTGCTAGAAACATGGGTGCATATATCACCGTGATATGAAGTTTTTAATTATTCTGGAAAAGAAAAATACCCAGAAGGATAATATCTGTGTGAAATGGGATCATTAATCCTAGCTTTCTGAGGAATCTCCACACTGATTTCTATAGTGGTTGTAGCAGTCTACACTCCTACCAACAGTGGAGAAAGGTTCCTTTATCCCTACAGTGCCTCCAGCACTTGTTATTGGTTGATTGCTTGAAGATAGCCATTCTTTCTGGAGTGAGAATAAATCTCAGTGTTGTTTTAATTTGCATCTCTTGAATGATCAATGATGAGCATTTTTCCCATCTATTTACTTATCATTTGTATTTCTTCATCTGAGAAGTGTCTGTTTATCTCAGATGCCAGTTTTCGGGTTGGGTCTTTGAATTAGGGGGTGTCAACATTTTTATTTCAACTCTCTATTCTGGATATAAGTCCTTTGTCTGAGGGACAGTTGAATTTTTTTTTTTTTTGACTCAGTAGCTTGTCTTTTCACTCAGTTGGTGATTCCTTTTGCATTTTTCCTTATTACTGTAATTTAGTTACTTTAACTTTGATGTGCTTAAAACACCTTTATGATTCTCCCTTGTGACCTTTTACATGTTATTTCCACTTCTCAGTTTCTAGATATTGGCATAGAGTGTAACTTCACTTTTTCAAGGCTTTGCTAAACATTATATGAAATATTGATCCTATATCTTATTACTGTCTCCAACCATATTCTTTTATATAACATTTTATAGTCAAATGTATTCTATATATTTAGGTTTTTTGAGATAGGATTTCATACTCTTCATCTTCTTGTGTCAACTTTCTGAATGCTGGGATTACAAGCATCTGCCACCATGCTTGGCTCTATATATTAACTTTTTGATATATTTATTGCATATATTCTTCCATGAAAATTTAATAGTCCATGATAACAAGGACTATTCTTTTGATTTTTAAATTTTAGACTAAATTAGCATGGAAATATCATTGAATAAGTTACTGAATTTTAATTTTTAGGACTGTAGTGAAACTTCTGTATACATTATCTCACTTGACAATCTATTGCACAATTAATCCTCTCACTATGTAAATATGTTTTATTTCTAATTGTAGCAGAGTGGAAAAAATACTGCTTTTAGATGAGTGGTGTTAAAACACCTCTGA
The DNA here is from genome assembly GCA_002564285.1 of Tympanoctomys barrerae. Lineage (NCBI taxonomy): Eukaryota > Metazoa > Chordata > Mammalia > Rodentia > Octodontidae > Tympanoctomys > Tympanoctomys barrerae. The sequence goes on along the minus strand of NDGN011201010.1, from coordinate 1,355 downwards.
AGGAATTAGCTATCTATGGAAAATACTTTATAAACTGGATGGAAAAGTAAAACCATGACAGTACAGGTTGGCAGAGGACAAGCAAGGGAAGGAATTAAACCACTGTGCATTTCAGATTTGGAGTGATAAAAAGACCAGACATAGAGAAAGTGTGGAATTCCAGGACAGTATAAATAAGGGACTGTTGGGTATTTTGTGAGACAGAACAAAGAGTTTATGGCAAGCTTTTCTCTTGTATAAAGCACTTTCTCCCAAGAGCCTTCTATAAAGTGTAATGCTTGCATAAGGAGCTTCAATCGGTGGATGATATGTCTGCATGTGCAGGTGTGCACATATGGATGTGTGCGCCCATGTACATGGGTGTTCATGTGTGTATGTGTACAAACAAGGAACCAGTTAGCATTGTGCATTGATGCCAATGCCAGGGCTGTATGATGTGAGTGCCATGGCATCATAACATAAATGATGAGCAAGAATCTGATGGAGCTCCACTGGGATTAACATGGATTTTAGCCTCAGCAGTGGCGCCTGAGCCAACCTCCTATCAATTGTAATGAACAGAAAGGCCTCAGAAATCCCCGGTGTTATTTCACCAGGTATTCTCTTACATTTAAATATTTTGCAATTAATGCTAATATTAACAGAAATGTAGTGACTTGAAGACATATATTGTCTTGAATCCTTTCCAAATTCATATTCCCCAAAGACCAATTTCACCACTGTCATCTAGAATGTTATTTTTTGTCAACAAAATATTTTTCTGTGTAACTGTTTCAATGATTCCAGGTTCCATTTATTTCCCTTCAAATAGAAAAAAGCTAGAATTAATATATTAAAGCAGGTCTAAAACTTCTACCTACAGTATTTGCTACTACTTACAGATACTCACCTGTTGTAAAAGTAACAATTATATATATATATATATATATATATATATATATATATATATGTAAATATATAGATATCAAAACCAAAATTACACTGACAATTCATGGATAATTGCTTTAATTAAGGGATATTTAGTTTAAGTTCAAATAGTTATTTTGATAAAACTTTTAAATGTAAACAATATTATGTTGGGCCAGCGAGGTAGCTCAGCAGACTAAAGCGCTAGGCAAATGCAGGGACCACAGTTCGATCCCCAGCACAATATGTTGTACCAGTCCCACCCCCTGATCAAGCCACAGAGTCCAGGCATAATGGCCTATGCTGTAATCCCAGTGCTGGGGAGGCTAAAAACAGGATGAACACTAGGATCCGAGCTGTTTAGTGAAACCCTGTAGCAACAAAATACATGTGATATTTTTATACAATGGAGTATTACTCAGCTATAAAGAATGATAAACTCAAAGCCT
>NDGN011201000.1:0-18443 GCA_002564285.1 Tympanoctomys barrerae | reverse complement strand
ACACTCACCGGGCCTGGGCTAGGACTGGGTCTGGGGGTTCCCAGAATGCAGCAGAAATTCCTACTTGGTGGGCAGGGTAGGGGGGGTGCTGCGGAGTGGTGGGGGGGGTGCGTCCCAAGCGGGTGGAAGAGGGTCTCACCCAGGCTACGTGGGCTGGAACCAGTAGGTCCCACCGGCACAGGGTAGCCACCCTGTATCAACTTTTAATCTCATTTCACAGGTGAAGAAAATGAAATTTAAAGAATTTGAAGTTGACCCAGCATCACCCGAAAAGTAACAAGTGAAGGCACAAACTCAGGCCAGCAGCAATTCAGAGCCTACATACTACCCCACTGAACAAAGATTGCAGGAGGATGTCATGTGCTTGGTGAATGAGTGATGGTGCCTGTGAATGAAGGAGTGAGTGACAGCGCAGATCGGTGTTCTTGGGCCTTTCCATGTTCAGTCCACATCGCCTACCCTACCTAGCTGGCCCTGAGTCCATGGATGGGTGGTGACTGTAGAGATCTGTTAAGACTGAGAACAGCGCTTTGGGTGTTAACCTTCTAGGATTTGTGAGCTGGAGTCTTGAGAAACAAATAAGCTTTGGAGGTGGTATTGCTTCCTGTGCCCCAGCCTGGCTCCAGGGACCGGCTTCTTCAGGGGGAGGCCGTTCCTAGTGAAAAAGCAGGTGCTCTGTGGACACCTGCACAATTCCACCATTCAGTCTGAGGTCATTTATCTACAGCAGGCCAGTGCTCTGCTTCAGTCTGCCTTGGCAGAGGGCTCCAGGCTGCCAGCATTAACAGGGACACATGTGCTGTGGGCACAGTGGGACATCCCCATCTGGACCTCATTCCTGCTACTACACAATCCCGTTACAGTGGATTCCTGGAAGTCCACCCCACAAGGATACTGTAGAACATAGGACGCAGCCAGCGATGGGGCTTGTAACCTCTGCTCTTTAGGACACAACTGCTGGCCTTGCAGAACAGAGCTTGGGCATAAAACCCTTTCATGGAGCTGCTTGCCTCTGGTGGCAGGTGACTCCTGGTGCAGCTGGAAGAGTGAGCCGCTGCTTCTACCCAGACGGCTGGTTTAGGAAATTATTCAAGAATAACAAATAGGGCCAGAAACATTTGCATAAGGAATCATGCAGAACAATACATGTTATTTAAACCATCTCTGGTTGGCAATAGAAGCAAAAAGCAGCTGAGACAAATCTGCAATGTAAATCAGCTGTAGTTGGAGCTGGGCCTTGACTAGGGTCGGGGTGGGGCCTTGCGAAAGCCTGGGAGACAAGAAAGCCTCATTGTCTCTGTGCACCCCCTTCTGAGCCGGTTTCCTCAGACTGCTTTGGCCTTGTTCACACGCATTTTCTCATTTCTATCCTTCCCTCCCTTCTTTAGAGATTAATGGAAACAATTTGTCTTCTAATGTGACTACAGCTTATGAATTCTTTGTCTTACTCTAATCCTTTAAATTATCCACATAATAAAATATGTATCTAGTGATTCCAGGTCATAATTTGATCTAGGGAAAACAGAGAGGGGGAGGGGAGGGTAAGAGAGCTGTTCTCAGGGTTTGTCTCTCTCTATTTGTCTTTATTTGTCATCTTTTCATGCTTAAGGATCTTCCCCTTGGGTCTTTCCATGCCTGTGCCCACCCTAGCTTTGCAGCCTGCCTGATCCACAGCAGCAGGTGGAAGGCTGCCCCCAGGGCTTGGGATAAATCCTCTCTCTCTCTCTCTCTCTCTCTCTCTCTCTCTCTGTCTCTCTCTCTCCCTGCCCTGCTCCCACAGGATGGGGGCCTCCTTCTCTCCCAAGGACAGTGGGAAGATTCTCCTAGAGGACCAGGCTGAGGTTAGCTGAAACCAGCAGAGGTACAGAGGGACCTCTAAACCTCAGGTCTCCCAAACCTAAGGGATTAAGAGCAGACAATTCAGTGTTTACTAATCAAATTTTGGCACCCAGTCCCATTTGCATAACTTCAAACGACAAGTTTCTGCAAAATACACCTCTAGTACTTCCAGGGTACTTGCCATCAGTCCTGTAAGGTTCCCAATGTGGGCTGCACCTGAAACCATGCAAAACTAGGCTTCTCTGATGCCTAACCCTGGTCCCTCTGTCCTGCACCTGCCTGGAGGAAGAGTCCTTTTGTAATATGCATGACAGTGTGGCCCTATCCTCCTCACCGCTCTGGTTGTGTGCTGGCTCAGGGGCCCAACACAGCCTTGCCTACACTCTGGTGACTCAGGGCATCCTAGGGAAGACTCCTCCTTAGCATCTACCCTCCAGCTTCGTGCTGAGGGCACAGGGCACGCACACTTGCCTAAACAGCGGGCAGAGGCCAGGGAAGACTGTCTACGAGGGAGCAGCCCAGCCCCTGGCCTGCAGGCAAAGCGCACTTCTCGGTCTCCTGACCCCCATCCCCACCTGCTCTGCTCCGTGCTTCTCCCACCCTGGGCAGAAAGCCCTGCTGTGGCAGAGGAAGATGCTCCTCATTCTGTGCTTGGAGGAGTGCGTCACGTGCAAGTCCCCCCGGGCGCTCAGGGAGTCCAGATGCACACAGTGCTCAGGGAGGAACATCTGGCAGCCTGGACAGGGGTGGGGTGAGGGGGAATGTGTGCTCTCCAAATTGTCTTGGAGCAGGTGGTGGCCGAGGAGAGAGGCCTGCTAGAGGAGGCCTTCATGCGACAGCTGCTGCAGCTGTGGACTGGTAGGGAGGTGACAGTTAGGAGGTGATGGGGGACAGTCCAGGAATAAGGGGAAGCCAGGCTTAGGTGGCACTGGCCCTGCCTCCCTTATCTGCCAGCATTGAGCTCAAAGCTAGTAAACTGTTTTTTATGTAACTCATTTGGAGGCAAAACCTGCCCGAGCTGTGGCTATTTATAGTGTTTTCTTTATCCTGCTTGGTGTGAATATTCATGCCTCACACTGCAGAACTATTAATGTGCCCAAAGGTGGGGACTTGCCCCAGACCTTGCCAGGTTGGCACTTACAGAGAGGATAAATATCATGTCACCGCCCTGAATTCTGCCCACTCCAATTCCAAGGCACGTCAGACCCTGTGGGTTTGGGTAAGTAGTGTGCACCTGTGACATAGGAGGGCACGTAGGGGCCAACTTCTGATCAAATCTCAAATGAGAGGATGACGGGAAGGCCTGCAAGAAGTCCAGAGTCACACATTTGCTATCAGAAACTGTTTAGAAGTGGACCCCAATTGGCCATTTCCTAGAGAAGATGGACTTACACAGCAGATATCTGGTGCAGCCCCCAGGAGGGGACACGGGGCCTACTGCTGGACAAAAGGCTCCTGGGGGCTGTAGCCTTTTGTAGTCTATCTGATGTAGTGGGGTGGCTGGCTGCAGGGGACAAGGCAAGGTGTGGGAGAGGAGCCTGGCAGGGGAGGGTGTGGACTGCAGGGGTTGCTGCTTCCACAGCTTGGGCTCAGTCCTGACTGCACTCACTGACTGGCTGTGTGATTTTGGACAAGATGCTTGACCTCTCTGTGCCTCACCCTGTAAAATGGAGATAGAAAAAATACCGACCTTACAGGGTTGTCAATGAGGATAAATATTGGTATTCAGCACAATACTGGAAATGTATTTTGTGAAAACAAAAAAAGGAGAGTCCAGCTATACAAAGAAGTCATGATACACATTGTGACATCAGAAATATCATGCTAAGTGCAATCATTTAGACACAAAAAGATGACTGTTGTATGATTTCACTTACGTAAACTGGAACAGGCAGAGCACAGAAACAAGTAGAGGTCAACAGGAGCGAGGCAAACGGACGAGCAGGGAGTGATGGGTGCCTCAGTGCGGAGCTTAGGTCTGGAGTCACGAGAAGCTTAGGGACGGCAGTGACCCCTGCGCACAGCGCTGGGAATGGGCCTGCTGCCCCTGTGTTTGCACCTAACTTCATCAAAGTGGCGAATTTTATGTTATGTGTGTGTGCGCAGTTTTTTTTAACACTACGATTAAAATAATTAATAATGCAGTATACTTAAACCTATTCAACTGTACCTTTAAACGGTGAATTATATGGTGAGTTGTAGCTCAGCATGCTGTTACAAAAAGGCAGGAGAGGAGGAAAGGGGAGGGAGGAGAGGAAGAGGGTGTGTGTGTGGGGGGTGGTGTGAGACCCACTCTACCCTATCCTCCCATCCCTTGGACCCTGTCCTTTAGGTCTTTGGGCCTCACATTCCGGACTCACCTGAGGCTGTGTTAAGATGAGGCAGATTCCTGGACATGACGTCACTGCCCTGGGGTCAGTCTGGAGGCCCACAGCTTTCTACAGTCACATAGGCGCTGGCTGAGCTCAGCACTGCCCAGGGATCCCTATACCCTCTTCCCAAGGGGACCGGCCCCTCCCTCCCTGTCGCCGTCACTCTCTCTCTCCAGCCCAGGTGCTGCTGTCCTCCGCTTTTCCTGGCTTTTACCAGAAAGTGGCCATGAAGCAGCAGCTCCGGGTGACTAGCTGTGGCCCCTGCCCAGCCTCTCGAAGACCAGTACTCCTGCCCATGTGTCCGCCTTCCCTCGGGGCCGTGGCGTGCTCACCGCTGGATGTGAAAGCTCTGGCTACCCCATCAGAATACCAGGCTTAGGCCCCACACTCGCAGAAAGAGAAACTGAGGCAGCGCAAGGAAAAGGAAGGCTCTTTCTCCCTCTGCTCTCTATTGTTGTTTTTTAAAATTTTATTTATTTATTTATTTATTTAGAACTGGGGATTGAACTCAGGCCCTTGCGCTTGCAAGGGAAGCACTTATTCCACTGAGCCACCTCTCCAGCCTCTCTGCTCTCTATTTCATTGCGCCCTGCTAGCCACTTCATCCCCATGGCTCCCTTCACTCCGGGCTAGAATAATTCTCCTTGCTGAGCGCACACAGGTTCTAAATATTTAGACTGTCATCCTGTCACCCCGTCGCTGAGTCCAGCAGTCTAGCAGTGTGTGTGTCAGAGCTCTTCGCGCCGCTGCAGGCTTTGCGCTGTCTCCTGCCCGCCTCCTAGCTCCTGCTTGCTGTGTGGGTGCGCACCAGTGAACTCACCTGGCTGGACTGGTTCCTTCCCTTCAGAAGCCGTATACATGCGGGGCTTCTGGGAGCTGGGTCCAGGGAGGAGCTCTTGCCACCTCGGGACAGGACTGAAGCCCCTTCCACAGCATCTGCCCAGACCCTGGGCAACCCGGAGCTTCGTGAAGGCTCTTGACATCACTGATCCTGGCTCAGTTACTCAACACTCAAACCCCAGTGTCCTCATCTGTGTAATGGGGCCACATCTTTACTTTCAAGAAGCCCTAAACTAGGACCTTTATAGTTACCCTGCCCTGTGTACTCATGGTGTTTTCTGATGCCCAAGGCAGGACCAGTATGACAGGCAACACAGAAAAACAATGGGGGGCATTATTTGAAATTGAAGTTTAGCTGCTGGACCCATTGATGAGAATAAGAATTTCATATTAACTAGATACAATACTTTCCACATATTCAGCATGTTTTAGTTTTAATCACACGTATAATTTCATTTAATTTCCAGACACAGTAAGATTATTAATATTACTGAGATTCCTATTTTATAGATAACTAAGCCCAGAAAGGTTGGGTGACCCTGCCGAGGTAAGCAAGTGGGCAGAACTAAGACGAAATCATCAGTCTTGTTTCTTCAGACTAGTTAAGACTTTTTCTATATTTTCCTATTTTAAAACCAGGACGATAAATTGCTCCCTGGCCTACCAAATCCATCCCCTTGTAAATACTTTATGCCTTCCAGAATCAGAATATAATGGACAAATTATAGAATATTCATAGAATGAACTGCTACTTAACAGTACAGCCAATAGGCTAGGGCTACATTTATCAACCTGGACAAGATGAGTATCTGTTGAGAAAGACAAAGTAGCAGAATGGCGTGTATATGGCGATATGTACTTAAAGAGCACATTGATGTGCTTAAAGAGGCGAGTCAGGTCTTAGTTTACAATAGCAGCTTGTGTACACCATGTAGCCTCATGACACCGATCTTGGCCATTCTCACCAGGGGAATGAAAATTTACGTTCACACAAAAGCCACTGCACTGCACATCCACAGCGACTTTATTGCTGAAGGTCCCCAACTAGAAACAATGCAAATACCCACCAACAGATGAATGGACACATGCTGGTACAACTGTCAGCGGAACAAGACTCAGCAACAGCAGTGGAGCAAACTTTTGATACGTGCAGCCATGTGACACAAACTCAGGGGTAGTTTGCCAAACACAAAAAGTTAGTCTCAAAAGATTACATGCTGCTATGGTTGGTATCCAAAATGTCCCCCAAAGCCACACACACTCTCAAGTGGGGCTTTGGGAGTGGCTGGAGCTAGGATGTGTGAGTATGGATTAAGCATGTATGCTATCTAAATTAGTCCATTGATTAGTTTAGGGTAGTTCCGGATGTGGACAATGGGAAGCCCCACCCTGGCTGTGAGTGGCACCACCCAATAGGCTTGGAGCTGGGATGGGATAAAAGGGAAAGGGAAATTCACCTTTTTTCTGCTTTTTTATCTGCCCTGCTCTGGGCTGTTTTTCTGCTGTGCTGCCCCTCTGCCATGCTACTCTGCTTTGGAGTCAGCCAACTTCAGACTGCAACCTCTTCAAACTGTGCACTGAAATAAACCCTTCCTCCAACTTTAGGTGCAGGATATTTTGTCTTGGCAAAAAGAAAAGTAACTAAGATACATACTGCCATTTACATTTGTATAACTTGAAATGATGAGGCTACAGAAATATAGATTGCAGCCAGTCATGTTGGCTCATGCCTATAATGCCAGCCTTCAGAGGGGCTGAGGCAGGAGGATCATTGTGAGTTCAAGACCAGCCTGGGCTATGAAGTGAGTTCAAGGCCAGCCTGAACTGCATGGTGAGACACTGTCTGAAAAAGACAAAAGAAGAAAAGAAAAGAAAGACATATAGATTGGAGTGGTAGGGCTGACAGCTAGAGGGGAGAAGAGAGAAGGTGTAAGTAGCTATGAAAAGGCCCCAGTGATGATACTGGTGTGCACCTTGATTGACAAGGAGCACACATGATCTGCACTCAAGATTAAACTGTACAGAACTAAATGCACACAGGAATACACATAAAAATAGTGAAATGCAAGTAAGGTCAGTGGACTGTATCAGTGTCAGTTTTCCAGTTACGATGTGCACTAGAGTTTGTGAGATTTACAAATAGACAAAAGGTAGGTGAGGTTGGATGGACTTTGTATACTATTTTTTGTGATTCTATTGGAGAACAATTACTTTGAAATAAAAAAGTTTAGCTATGAAGATGTGGGCATAGGCTCTTTTTAGACAAACTGAAGACAGTAGTTACAACTGGGGTGGTAGCAAAGAGAACAAGACTGGCGTAGACTGCTAGTTTTCAACAGCTTCCTTACTACTTCATTTTTTAACTTGGGTAGTGAGGGGACACACAGTTGTTCATTTTATTATTTATCACTTCTTTGGCAAGTCTAAATCACATAGTTTAATGATAATGGTGACAACACAATCCCCAAGACTATTTTAAGAAAAAGGACTGAAGCAATGTGAACAGCGTTCAAGCTTGATTATGAGCCTGTTCGGTGCACGGTCTTCACAGGAACAACTGGCATCTTTTGCTATTTGGTGGGTAGGATGGAAGAAGCCCAGGAACTCTGTAAAATTAAAAGATGGATTTGTCCATCTCAGCCCTATTGACCACTGGCATAATCTGAGCATCTGGACAGAGCTTTTACCAAACCAGTGGTACAATATTTCCAGCAGCATAGATCAGGCCCTGGAGCTGTCTCAGCAGCTTCTCAGAGGTCCCCTAGGCTTGACCCAGGCTCTTGGCTCAAGCAGGTAGGGAAGGGTGAGGAAAGAAGGCCAGAGGGCAGGGGACAGTTGGTAGTTGGTGGGGACCGGCTGAGCAAGGTCCAGAAGCTGATGAGCTTCTCCCCAGGAGTACAGGGGCAGCGCATCAGGTTTTGTTTGGAGACTGCAAGGATTTGGTGTGTGCAGAGTGTCACGAGCACACTGGTGACAGGAGTGGCCCAGAGAGCCGCTCAGTCTCTACCTTATGGGCTTCCCTGACAAAAGACATGGGGACTGAGACTCAAAGCCCTTAAATGGGAACAGCAGCAACAGCACCTGCCAGGCTGCTTACACAAGCTTGACTCAGAGTAAAAACACAGCGATTCTCCCAACATCCTCATTCTCCCTCCTTGTCACCATGTTAGCCCAGTGGGGTCCCCAGGCAACTAGGCTAGAAAGCCCTGATTGGGGGTCTGGGGATAGAGCAGGTAGCTTTTTTTTTGTTTTGAAAATCAGCTATTGGCACACTGCCAGTGATAAAGTTGAGAAAACACTGAAAAAAAATCAGCCACTGGCTTTGAAAAATGGCAAGAGCCCTAAGCTTTTGACGAACGTGGAAAGAGGGAGGAATGAAAACTGTTGTCAAGGGCTGGGGAGATAGCTCAGCAGCTTAAGTGCCTGCCTAGCAAGCACAAGGTCCTGAGTTCAATCCCTAGTACCAAAACAAAAACAAAAACAAAACAAATAAATAAAACCCAAAAAACAAAACTGTTGTCAGTTTTGCCTACAATGGCTTTGGGCTGGCTACACCACCAGGCTGCCCATCAGGGAGGTAATGTAAAGTTGATGAGAGAGAAAGGTGAAAGGACACGAAGGCCAGCTGAGAGTCGAAGTCTGAAAAAGTGCCTTGGATTGCTTGAGCTTGCTCCAAGTGAGGGCGAGCCCTCCACATACCTCTCCTTGCAGATGATGGTAAAGGATGCTCTCTGCCCACATCCGGGAGGGGCTGCGCCTCTAGCTAGTATATGCTGGGGACCAGAACCTATGGGCATGACGGGGCTCAGGCAGTGCACATCCTGCGTGGTGCCTCCTGGGAGCTCTGCTGAGGGCTCTAAATGCAGACACATGGAGCTAATACATGCCAAACTGCTGTTCAATGCCAGGCACTGTGCAAAGCATTTTGGCCAAATAAAATTTTGCCCTCTGTAAAATCACCAAATCTTTATTGCCCATGGGAAAAGGCCCTGTCTTCCATTCACAAGTGTGACTTCAGTTAGTTTTAAAAGCATGTGTTCAACCTGTTACGGGAGTGTGCACGTTTGTGTGAAAGAGAAGGGCCGTAGGAGCCAGAGATGAGGCCAGATCGTATCGGGTACTGGTTATGAGAAACCAAGTCCTCACTCCTTCTAGGCCTGCAATGTCCTCTTAGTCTGTCTTTCTCTGGCCTGAATTTTCTGGCCCCTGCCCTGTCCAAAAAGGGCTATGGGGCCACTAGGTCATGTCTGATGATGACAGTTGTGTAACTGGAATTGGGTGAGGTGTCCACTGAAAGTGGTGGCTTCTGCAAACCCATTTTCACCGGGGGAGTGGAGTATTCATACTCAGGCTTTGTCCTTCCTCTGCAGAGGCTCTGGGAGCTAGCCTCATGGGGCTCATGGCTGCCTTGGCTAGCTCAGGCTGGCTAGATGCACCCCATCCAGGTCTGCCTGGGGGGTTCCCGGGGAGGATTCATTTATAGATGAGGTGACCAAAGCTCAGTGAGTTAAGCCACTTGCCCCATAAGATCTAGCTAGTATATGCTGGGGACTGGGCTAAACGAGGGAGTGACTTAGATCCAACCCTTGATGATATGCTCTGCTCTCCAAAGCTTGCCAGTGGCTTTAATCCTAAGCTGGAAAGACTGAGGTGCCCAGATTTCTGTGTGTGGGGCCCTTGAGTCCTTGGAGCTACCAATGAGGACATAGAAGTCTCTGGCCTCTGGTGCCATTGCTTGCTTCTTTCTATCCAGCCAACTTCTGCTAAGCACTTAGTCTGCATCAGGCCTTAGGCAACAGCTTTGTGTATGCTCCTTGGTTCTTACAGCAATGCTGAGGATTGGGATTTGATCTGGAAAATAGGTGCAGCAGGAAGATGCCAAGCTTCGCCTCCCCACTGTGCAGTCCAGCAGCAGCCTCGGCTTGTACAGCGCATCTGCCTTCCCAGGCTGGTCAGAGTGGAACCTCTGCCTCTGGCCATGATAGCTCAAGATGCTCCCAGGACCTTAACCATCTAACAGCCCCCGGCAGCCCTCCTGCCTAGGGCTCCTTTCTTCTGGGATGTTATAAGAACATGTGAGAAACCTCTCATGATGCCTCCGAATTGGAGGGTGACTGTGCTGTCAGTGGTTCAGTTCCCTGGGAGAACCAAGAAACAAAGGTGGGTTCCCTCCCATGGAGCAGGGCTCCAAGGCTGGCATTTGGGAAGCCAAAAATAATTAGGGGACCAGGGGCATCTTGGGGAACAGGCAATGGACTCTGCTGAGGCTCAGGTCATAAGTGTCCCCTACAGTCCATGTCGTAAAGGTGTGGCCCCCAGCCTATGGTGCTACAAGAAGGAGATGGAGCTTTCAGGAGAGGTTTTTAGGTCACTGCAGGGGCTTTTGAGGGCAATATTGTGGCCTGGACTGTCTCTCGTGCGTGGCTTTATTCTGTCATCAGCATGTTCCCACCATGCTGTGCAGCCACAGGCACAAAATAGTGTGGCCATTGGCTCATGGGCTGGAATCTCCTAAACTGGCAGCCCACGAAACCCTTTCATCATTGTAAGTTGATGATCTCAGTTATTTGTTGCAGACACTGCCCACTCAGGGTCAGTGGTGGTTGTTCAGTAACCTGCTTCTTCCTACAAAGCAAACCCCCATCTTCTCCCTTCCTTTCTACTAGGCATGCCACACCAGCCCTCAGGCTGCTTTGTTTCTACTTGACCCCATCCTTGCCTCTGCTGGGTTGCAGAAATGGCAGGGCATGTGACTCCACCATTCTGTTTCCCATGAGGTAACTTTGTCTCCATTCCCAGAGCTTCCAGAGCCTTCTATGGCAGCCTTTTCGATCCTTCTTTCTTTTAAAGACTACAGAACACATTGGGGTGAAGGACGTCAGACTTCTGTAGGGCTGAGCAGGGCAGGGAGGAAGGGAGCAGCACAGATTTCTGCTTCCCAAGCTTGCTTGCCAAAGCATTACTCAGTTATTTGACTCCAGATAACACAGTAATTAATAATGTAATAAGATGCAATTTATAGGCACTCATGCCTGAAGGCCTCGGGTCCCAAGGCCCTTGGTAAAAGGAAAATTAAAAACATCCATAATCTCAAAGAGGACAGCATGACCACAGCTTGGGAGGCTGGAGGTAACAAGGGCTGCTTTGCTTCCTGTGCAGGGGACAGCAGTCAGTCCTCAGCTTCCCAGAGGGCCCCTCCCTGAATCTCTAGCCTTTGCAGCGAGACTGGGGAGTTGGCTGTAGGCCTTTGACTGCTAGCCTCCCTCAACAGACTCAGGCAAACCTCTCCAGAAAGCTCTCACTCTGGGTCTCCCATTTTGGAAGGTAGGAAGAGATGTGAGCTAGAGTCCCACCTCTGCCATTTGGTGGCCATCGACCTCAGTCACCTCTCTGCATCTCAGTTGCCACTTTATGGAGCTGTTGTAAAGGAAGTAAGAACAGCTGCAAAACCCTTCTGAGTTAAAAGTGCTTTCATACCAGTGACTTTGCTTGGTTGTTTAGCCAACCCTTCAACGTGTCTCAGCAGAGATCATTTACCCAATAGCCATTCTCACCTGCTTTTTTTTTTTTTTTCTAACAGAATCTCTGTTTTATTCCAGGCAGTAATGCACAAAGGTAAAAGTCACTTTCCAGGCTTTGTTGTACCTAGGGATGCACATTAGTTTTCTATGACTGTGACCATGAACCTGAGAGAAACAACATAAAGGAGGAAAGATGAATTTTGCTCATGATTTTGGAGGTTCAGTCCATGATTAGCTGCCTCCAGAGTAGACACATTACGGCAGGAGGATAGGATGGGGTGGGGTCAGCTCATGGCAGTGAGGATGCAGAAAGAGAGGGCAAGGGACAGAGAGGGCGGGAGGGGCTGGGGGCATGTCCTCTCCGCCGATGTTCCAGTGACCTACTTCATTCCACCAAGACCCAGCTCCTAACAGAACACTTAGCTATGACCTTATCTATGGACTCATCCATTAATGAGGTCAGTGCTCCCACTCCGAATGCATTAGCTTTGGGGAGACTTCTTATGTGTTAAAGGAACTGAATTTCCCTGTACATTTATGTCCACATGAGAATAAAGATTCATACTACATCATATTTACCTGTTTTTAGACATTAAAATCAACTCAGATTGGAAAAGCACAATTCCATCACTAGTGACAAGAAGCATCATTATAAGATAAAAATAAGCTTCCACTATGCAATAAATCACAAATCACTGACGTTTTAAATTTTCTGATGAATTCAACTCAGTTTGGGGGTAACTGTTTTTTAAAAACCCAGATGCCAAAGAGATGTCAGTTATAGGTGAGAGGGGAGGCCTTGGAGATGTTTTAAGGGGGCTGATTCTACAGAGCATGACTTTGGTTCATCTCCTTATTTGTCATTCCTACTTACAAATCCAACATGATGACCAGTGCTTTGTCAGCCATCAAGGAAGACGAGAAATACTTCAATTTTGAAGCAAGAACAGTGAGCAGAAACCAGAAAAGATCCTCGAGTCTTCGGTGAACAGCTTAGAATGGTCTATGTCTGGATTTTCTTTACATGAGATGATAAAATTCTATTTTGCTTAAGTGAGTGCAACCCATTGTATACTACAATGTGTGACTATTCTGTCTTTTAGAGGGAGGAAGAGAGCAAAATAAAGCAATTTTCCCAAAGTTACTCTAGTTAAAAAGAGTCTACAATCACCTTGGTGGGAGAGAGCACGGCCTCTCCACATTCATGAACTGTTCTTTGGTTTGCAAAGATTTCTGACATTAACAATCAGATGGTGTTCTTCCTTTGCCTGAAAATCAAAGCATCTTGCTGCCTTTCAGAGCTGGTCTTTCCTAGGGGGTCCTTTCATCTCTTTGCCTTCCGTTTTCATTTCTCCCCTTTCCTCACCCTTGGCCCTCTGTCTGTCACTGCTCCCCAAAGCCATTTGACCTACTGGTGGGAGAACACAGTTTGGAGCCCTGAGCCTCAGGCTCAGCATAGAAAGTAGGACAGACAGTGCTTCCGGCCTCCCGCTTCCCTGGTAGAACCTGGCCAGAGCCATTCCAAGGCCATCCATCTTGGACAACTCAGCCCTTGCTTTCCAGTGCTACAGGTAACGGAGCCCTTGTCTTTCCAGCCATCACCAACCTCCTCCTAACCATGCGAGTGAACAAGGAGTGGGCGTGTGTACATTAGCTGTGAACTTTCTGGAAGTCTATGTGAAGTCTGCATGGGAGGACAGTCAGCCTGTCACAGGGAAGGTATTTCTGTGGCCTGGGAAGATGCACTATTTGAGAAAGAGGCAGCTTCCACAGTGCCTTGGAAATGAACTTGTGCCTTTTGCTCACCCTGATCCATCCACTGGCTAAAAACACCCCTAGACATTACTCTTTGGTTTGGCAGGATGGATTCAGATAGCAGGGATCCAAGAGTCCTTGAGGGCACAGCTGGCGGTGCACAGTGTGGGAGGGGCGAGTCCCATCCTGGGGCCTGGGTGTTGCATTTGCCATGTGCAAGGCTAAGATAAGAATTTTTTTCTTGTGTACAATGTATTATGAAGGGCAGATGGAGTTGTACAGAGGGTTTGTTCATTCTTCACTCAATCTAAACTTGGAGGCACCTAGGGAAATACTTCTCTTTCCCACAGATCCGCTCAGTGATTGAAATAAATAATAGTAATATACTTACAACTCTTCAGACTCTGGGGTAAGTGCTTCACAGATACTAACTCATTTAATCCTTTCTGTAGTCATCTGCAACTGGTGTTCCTGTGAACACTGCATGAAACAGAACCCTGGGAACCCGGCAGCTCAGGAACTTGCTGGAGGTGATGGAGCTGGTGAGGGGTGGAGCGCTGAGGGGGGGGGCACGGCCCCAGGTACTGTGCTCTTGGGCACCACAGAAGGGCTTCTCAAAAGTGGCTGGGCTTTGGGCAACTGGAAAATATGGAAATGGGATTGCTTTGGTTCAATGACCAGCTCTGCCGCTTCATAGACTGATTTTTTCTTTTTTTACATTCATGTATTTAGTACAGGATCTCACTATGCAGAGCGGTCTCATGATGATACTCCTGTTTTCAGCCTCGCCAGCTCTGGGATTACAGCCATGCACCACCATGCTCAGGCTTGGTCCCTAGCTCAGAGTGCCCCAGGGGCAGGGCCACCATTGCATGTGGGACTGGGGATTGAACCCTGGTCCCTGTGCTTGCCAAAGCAGGCGCTTAGTCTGCTGAGCTATCTCACCAGCCCTATAAACTGATTTTATCATGAAGATGACTAGGTCTTGAATATCTACTTCATAAGAGGGATGTATATAAAATGCATGGCTCCGTCTGTTCCATAGTAACCCATTACTTTTGCACATAATCTCTTTTCTTTCAACCATGTCTCCTTGCCCTATTAGTGTTTCTCAGACTCTCACAACCCCCAGGAAAAGAGGTAAAATGCGATTATCACCTATTTAAATATTGTATGATAAAAATTATGATTATCCATGTTTTTTAAGCTTTTATCAGAAAATCATTTCCTCTCTCACTTTTAAAGTATTGTTCAAGTATCTATTTTTTAACTGATGAAACTGTATGTCTATTGTGTGCAGTATAATGTTTTAAAAATGTATATAGTTAAAATAACTGAGTCAAAATAATTTACATGCACATTACCTCACATTCTTCTTGAACTCATTTCTTTCCTTCGGTCGCAATTCTGTGCCCTTTGGCTGGTGTCTCCCTTCTCAAATCTCCCTGCCAGCCCATGGAGAAGCAGAGCTGGTCACTGAACCAAAGAAATTCCGTTTCCATATCTTCCAGTCACCCAAAGCCCAGCCCCTTTTGAGAAGCCCTTCTGTGGTGACCAAGAGCACAGTACCTGGGGCTGTGCTCCCCACCCTCATTTTATTCTCTACTTATTTTAATTTAATTTAATTTATTTATTTGTTTTGTGGAACCAGGGATTGAACTCAGGCCCTTGCCACTTGCCAGGGAAGCGCTTATTCCTCTGAGCCATCTCCCGGCACCTTTACTCTCTACTTATAGGGAT
Source organism: Tympanoctomys barrerae (assembly GCA_002564285.1). Lineage (NCBI taxonomy): Eukaryota > Metazoa > Chordata > Mammalia > Rodentia > Octodontidae > Tympanoctomys > Tympanoctomys barrerae. The sequence continues at coordinate 3,376 of NDGN011201000.1, read as the reverse complement.
TGAACTATTTTAGATTCTATGTATGAATGAGACCATTAGGTCTAAGTATCATCTTTTTAAAATACATGTTAGCGGGACATAATGACTGCATTCACTCCTGCAAGCTGGCACAAGCACACAACACACGTTACCTCTTCTGTCATCCCCCTCCATCCTTCCTTCTCCCTGTCTCCATCTCTTGTTTACCTTTTATTGTCCAAAAGATCTGTTTCCTTCCTTCCTGAGATCTCCCTTTACTTTGCTCTTCATGTATATTTTGGGTTTCTCATAGAGTAGATATCATGTGACATTTAAGCTTTTGCATCTTCTTTATTTCTTTTAACATTGTGGCCTCAAGTTGCATCCATTTGCCTATGAATGACTCAGGTTGAGCCTTTTCATGACAGAGTAGTACACCACTGTGCATAAAAACCACATTTTCTTTATCTGTCTTCCAGCTGATAGACAGCAGACTGCTTCAAAATTGAGCTGTTTTGAGTTATACTGCTATGAACATGGCTATACATGTATCACTGTGACATGTCTTTAACTCTTTCAAAAAGAGATGTACAAGGAGAATGGCTGGGTCCTATAGAATTTCTATTTTTAGTTTTTTGAGGTATTTCCATTGTGGTTGTAGCAGTATGCAACCCTATGAATAGTGTGGAAGGGTTCCTTCCCTCCCACAGCCTCACCAGCATTTACTATTAGGTGATACACTGATGCTTTATGGAGTAAGATGGAATTAATTCAACTCGTATTGTATTATGCTTTCTTTCTAATGGCCAGAGATGTTGAACACGTTTCCTGTATTATTAGTCATTTGTACTTCTGAGAAGCATGTATTCATTTCAGTTGCCCATGTTTTGATTGGGCTTTTTATGCTGGGGGTCTAATTTAGGGTTTTAAAAAAATATTCTAGCTCTTAGTCCTCTGTCAGAGGAATTCATATCATTTTTAAATGATTCAAACAGTACAAGAGATATTGGCAGGCTTTTCCACACTTTTTCTTGGCATCAGCCATTATTGATATTCTTGGTTGTACTCTTCTAGCTTTTTCCTAAGCAAGCAGCACACTTCTGTGTAATTCTTAGGGAGCATCCATTTGATTGTGTGTATTCATGTTGATCTTGTGCTCCATGTTTATGTTTCTCGCTAGAAGCCTGACCCATTTTTTAATGATACTGTGACATTCTGTAGCACAGATACGTCATCATTTATTTGTTTCTCTTCTGTCATTGGGCATCTGAGTTAGTCCCAGCTCTTTGGGATTACAGCAAATGCCTCAGTGATTATCTTCATTTACATACTTCAGTGCAATTAGTTCTGTAGAGTGGATTTGTAGGAGTCTAACTATGGGCCTAACATAGATACTTAAGTATTTTAAGCACTACCAAATTATGAGCCAATCAAGTTTTGCCAAATGGTTTGTCTATCAAAATAGCCATCCTCTACCGATACCTTGCCAATGCTTTGAATTTTCTAAAATTTTAATTTCTGTAATGAGTAAAAAGACCACTTTATTAGTGATTTAAATTGAGTGTCCTTGATTTCATGGTTGGGTGCATGTATAAAATATTTAATAGCCATTTGCATTTCTTCTCCCAGAAGCCCTCATTCCCATCCTTTTCTCTTCCTGTTGGGCTTTGGCTTTTCTCTATTGATGTACAGCAAGCCTCTGCATTCTAGATATTGATTTTCTCTGGTGCATATATTGCAAGAGTTTTCCCTCTAGTCTTTCTCTCTTATCTTTTAACTTTGTTTATGGCATCTTTTGATGGATAGAAGTTTTAAATTTCTATGTATGCATTCCCTGTCTTAATTTTCAAATTATGAAATGTTCTCCATTTATAGACAAGTATATAGAAAAATAGAAATGTATATACTCACTACCAGCTTTATGAAAACCTTAAAGCATACCTCATCTAAATGCTATCATCATCCCACAATTTTTATTTGAAGTTTTGCCCTTTCACAAACCAAATACATCTTTACCAGTAAACAAAAATTGCATTTGATGACATGTTTTAAAAATTTCTATGTTCACTATTGCTTCTTATGGTTAATATCTTCCCTGGGGTTTCATTTTATTTCCAAATAAAGAACGTTCTGAGAGTGCTTTTAATGAAGGTCTGTGGATGTCCGATTCTCTAAGTTCTTTCTAATAACAAAAATTGTCTGTATTTACTTCATAACTAATAGCTGTGGGAGACTGCTGGCTGCCCATGTATATCCTTGTTCTCACTTCTTCCAAGCAGAATGGAACACGGACGCTATTTGCAAAGTCTGGTGCTCAGCAGAAAGGCCACATTTTCCAGACTTTTGGGCCAGGAATGGTCATGTAGAAACTCTGAGTGAGGAGCAACACCACACGGGCTTGGGGGGGACTTCACTCAGAAGGTCACACGTGCACCTTGTACTTCCCACGAACACAGGAGCCTGATGAAACACTAAAGGGAGAAACTCCAAGCCAAGGGGGTGGGGGAGAGGGGACTGAAGGAGGACCTTGGGGTGGTGATGTTCTCCAGTTCTGCTCTGGCGTTCTCATATCCCTTTTCAGTGAAAGAACGAATCCTATGGCTGGTTCTGATTTTTGTTGTTTGGTCTTTGATATTAACAGCAAAGCTCAGTCAAGGTCGATACTTATTTACACATCGAGGCCCCATCCTATTGTGTTTTGGCATCTGTTCTTGAGAGCCGGGCATCTACTGTTAGTCTGATGGTTCTGTCTTTGTGTGGGGGTAATTTTAAAGATCTCAGCATACGGGGATGACCATACTGGTTATTTCTGAATGTGACTATAGTTGGAGTTATTTTTATTTATTTTGCAAAGTTCTTGGAATACATTTTTTTTAAAAGTTAAAGCCTGTTATTTTCACTTAATTAAAAAAAATATCGGCAGTTATCTCTTCAAATACCGATTCTCTGTCATTCCTTTTATTTTCAATTTGTTCTGGAACTAAAATGAATTTTAAAACATTAGATGAATGTTTCTTCTTGCTTCTTACCAACACACACACACACACACACACACACACACACACACGCACACGCACACACACCCTCCACATACATGTAGATACCCACACAAATGCATACCTCTTTACACACACACATATACTGGCTTCTGGGTAAATTCCCTGGTCTCATCTTCTGGATTATATAATCTTTAATGGTGTACATTCTAAGAGGTGGGATTGTGGCCCTGTGACACAGCACTTGCCTAGCATAGGCAAGGCCCTGGATTGGATCCCCAGCACCACAAAAACCAAAACAGAACAAATAAAGTCATCTTAAGTTTTAATTAAATATTATATTTTAAAAATTCATTAGAATTTTCCTTTAATTCTAAGATTTCCAATGTTTCTAATCTTGCTATTAATATTTTATTGCTGCC